>CAJNDV010033609.1:0-19641 GCA_905221635.1 Symbiodinium sp. CCMP2456 | reverse complement strand
GCAGAGCGTCGCAAGCAGTCAGCCTACCCAGAACTCAGCCATGGCGGGCCTCAACAGCTCGTCGTATAGCAGTAGGGTAGTCGGTAGTTAGCCTGTCCCCAGCTCCGCAAGGACAGCAGCCGCATGCCCGATTTGCAGTCGCAAAAAGGTGCGCGAAAAAAAAAAATATGACTCGCGTGCGGACGCCAAATTGCTGGCGGGCTCGTCGGTGCAGCCGGCGATGACCGGGAATGGGATGGAGACAGCTGATGAAGTGTTGTTCTGCTCTTATCCGTGTGACAGCGGATATGTTGACTGCGAATCCCCGCTGCTGAGCGACATCCTTGCAGACTCTTCTCTGGATCCTGGCAAGCCGCATTCCCTTGGTAATGTAGTGCGTAGTCGGCCTGGTCTGGGCCTGCACTGGGATGCCGGTAAAGACATGTGTGCAAAAAAAGGGCACCTCTTAACTGTCAACATACACACGGCACCAAGAAAGACACCATTTTTTGATGGCCTTGCACGAAGGACATACTAAAACGTGCCCTCGCACAGCTCTCCGTCGTGTTCGGCACGTCTGCACCCTGCAGATGCCGCCAAGGCGCAAAGATTCAAGCAAGTCAGGTTTCTGCAAAGGCTGCTGCCGAGAACCGGGAGGTTGTTCAAGTGACCCGCGTATCTTTTTGCACATGGCACTTTCGACGGTTTGGTTGACCGTTAGTTTGGTTGACCGTTAAACAGTGCAGGGCAACACAAGTGTGCAATGCACGTTTACTCACTCAAGGGTGTAGGATAAAGCCAGTTCAGGATTCAAGATTGGGCCTGAATGTTTCGGATACAGGCGAGTTCGCAACCTCGAACCTGTTTCCAAGCTAGGTCTTGAAACAAATAGTTGTGGCTGTTCGTCATTGTCGCGATCTTAGCCTTTTGTGACAAATTTGGCTCGAACAGTTTACGGTCGAAGCGTTTGTGTGAATTCCGTGCACAAGATTCTGATCACAACGGCTTGAACAGACGAACTTGCTTGCATGGTCGTTGTCACAGTGTTGCTTCGCAAAGCAGGCGGAGATCATTTAACAACGAGTATGAACGATTTACTTGTACGTGATTTACGAGTCATACGAAGCAGCAGAATCATTGGATGGCCTCGTTCTACTCCGGCAATGCTGCTTCTCGATCGAATCAATCATCACGGCGATAGCGAAGGGCAAGCAGCACGCCACCACCCACGTTCGATGTCAGAATCAACAAGGAGATAACGGGCCTTGATTCTGGAGTTGCCGTGCTGGCATTTGTACAGTAGCGATGGGCAGAACTTGAAGAAGCTCACTTGGTGACTGCATTGCACCGCATGGCCAAGATGCGCGATGGTTCAGGTCTTATGGACAACAGAACATTTCGCCAGGTTGTTGAGTTCGTGCATGATCGAGTGCGAGTGGGCAGCACGCCACGGCACATAGCCAACACGATTTGGAGATGCGCCCGGTTGGCCCACAAATCGACGGCTTTGATTGAGGACGGGTTGTTGGCAGCTTGTGAGACCGGGTGCAGTGAAACTTTTTGCCCATGAATCTGATCCAACAGGATGCCGGCCGAGTTGTCATCGCGCGACTAGGCGAGCTCAAGCCACAAGAGCTGGCCAGCGCCGTGTGGGGGCAGGTCCGCTCCGTTTTTCACAGTTTCTGTCACGATCGTTTCTCCTGATTGTTTGAGCTCGCAGTAGCTACGCAGGCTTCATCGCAGCATCGTGATGAAACTTCGAGCATGGCAACTGCAGGCCAAGCTGTTCAACGCCTGCCAGGCAGAGTGTTTCGATGCAAAGGTCACGAAATTCCATCTAAGAATGCATGGCGTGCGGCTTTGTCCGTTCCTTCCAATTCGCATGTCCGGGCTCATGTAGGAAAGTTATGAACGTTCCCCCGCGAGAGGCTCCGATCCGCAAGGCATTTCTGGTATGGCGTGGGCTTCGGCACAGTTGCGATTGGCAGACGCACCTTATTCTGATGCTGCGTCTCATGCCGTCCATGCCCGCAGCACAGAATCAGGCCTGAGCCACTTTAATTTTGATTGTGACCACTCCTCTTCTCGTGTTTTGAAATTGATGAAAGGAGCTCAAGAGATTTCCAACATCATTCGGGCTTGTGGCAAATTGCGGCACCAGCAGCCGTCGCCAGCAGAGTCTTTGGGTGCGCGTGCGCTGCAAATCACGGACCAGTTCATCAGTGGGCGTCTCAGACATCAGTCAACCATAGTCAGTCTACAGTCGTCTGACCCAGTGGCTTGCCCTTGACTTGTTCTTATCTCCCGGGTTAGGTCATGAGACATGAACAGCACTGAACGTTTACAGAGCTGTGTCATAGTGTGCATGCCGAAAGGCCAGCATGCATCCAACATTATGTGGTCGCCAGCCCGTCTCGATTGCCGCCACCCTCCACTGGTGCCTGGGTTGATGCCATATGATGCGAGCTTCAACGCAAGGATGAACATGCAAGACTGATGTCTGTCCCAGGTTGCGGCCATGTCGGAGTACGCCTTGAGGAACATGACCGTCTTAAGCGCGCAGGCCGTATCATACATGCACGACGCAGCAACAGCTATTGCTTAATGTCGGAAGTCTGGGGCAGGATCTATGCATTACAGCTTGGTCAGCAGCGGCATTGGAACTGCGCGGCTGGATGCCCCAGCCTGAGACGCTTGTGCGAGGTCGTCAGTTACACAGTCCGGCATGCACGTGTTCAGCTGGCTGCCCGAGGCTTTTGGATGCGACTGCTTGAGAGGTCCTTCCCAAACTGCAGGCTTGATTGAGTTTAATGAAGACTTCAAGGGAGGTTCCTAAAGAACACGCTTGCTGCAAGGCTTGTGGAGCCCAGGGCATTGCCAACCTCATCTGGTCTTGCGGCACGCTGCCCGGGACCTTGGAGCTAGTGTCAGTTTAGAAGTGCCTTGTTGATGTGGTAAATTTGCCTGCCAGGCTTTGGTTCCATTAGCCGTTGACTGATGCGATTGCATTCAGAGGCGCGGTCATGAGCTATCTTTGACATCTCAGGCAGCATTCTTTCTCAGGGAGCATTCCTGAGCCGAAAGATGCAGTGTCTGGGCTTCTCATGCCCCCACCAAATGGAACGGATGGGTGTTGTGCACTGAGCCTGAGCTGTTGCATGTGTAATGAGTTAATGTTTCCGTTTCTGACTTAAAGCTCTTGTTTGCCAGGTCTGGAGACGTGCCTCCAACCGCCGGCGTCGTCGGGGTCGTCGGGTGGGAGTTCTAGAAACACGCCCAAGCCACAGGAGCAGGCCGGGAACGCCTTGTTGGGCATGCCAGCCAGAGCTGACGGTGTTTTCGTTGCGCAGGCCAATGCTGCATGGAGCCTTACCAGGCAGAGCCTATTTCTTCCATCCCGGGTCCGAGCTTAACAGCCTCCTGCGTGTACCCAGTAATCGATCATGCGCTGTGGCGTTTGGCCAATTTTGCACAAAGGAGGGCAATCATGTTGATGTTTTTTTTGCTGCTTGCTGCTTGGGAATGTAGGGCCGCTCACCAACAACCACTGTTTTGCCCGTTGCCGCTTGCACCCTTGCTTGTCTAATTTTGTCTTGGTCGGGCGCCTTCTTGCGTGTTGCTGATTCGCCCGGCACAGGGCCACGAAACCAACCGTACTGCCCGATCTACTGCATGTTGACTGCCTGTGTGAGTGCATCGGAAGTACAGGGTCGCGCTGAGGGTTCACGGGCTAGATCTCTGCAGTCAAATCATCGAAGCTGGAAGGAAAGAGCAAGCGGAACTGTTGACAGAATTGATGATATCAGTGATTCGTGCATGGCGGCAAGTGCTGTGAAATGCTCGGATGTGCATTGCGCAAGTGCTGGGTTCCGACTGTAAGCTTGTGCGTCTTCTGTACAGTTTGGAAATGGGACTTTCCGAAAATATTAGGGTACCTTATTTTGGGGTCCGTATAATCAGGATCCTATTATTTAGGGTACTATATTAGGGTCCCCTATTTCCGGAAACTCCCAAATGGGCGAGCATCTTGCCTTGATGTCCAGGCTTTCCGCTTACTCGGAGCCGTTGTTGGCGGCAATTGCAGCATCCTGCATTGCAGGATTCGACGTCTTGGAGGGAGTCAAAACACCATGGCAGGCTTCAGCCACAGCTTTGTGTAACTTTCATGACTTGCAGGACTGCCGATGGCATCGCCACAGGACTGCTTCTGGGAAACGTGGTAGCTGGGGACATCGCGTAGGGCGCGGCCAGGATATTTCAAGCACGGCCCGGTCCTTCGCCAAGTAGGCCCTTGCAGGCCTGCTTTCTGTCGTGGTCTAAGCATTGGATTCCCGTGAAAGAGGTCAGATACGTTTTGCCCGTTCTTCATTTTTAAGATCGTGTTCGGGTCAACGGATTTAGCTTGAGGTTATCGGAAGTTGAGGTTATTTTCTAGTTTGCCTCGATTTGACCACGACCACAGGTGCACCACTTTTTGCTGCTGCCGCCACCGCAGTCATGGAGCGAGTGGGCCAATCTGGTCCCCAGGACCACTCCGAGAGGTGGTGTGAACATGTGTACATAGGTTCTGGCTACAAGGCCAAGGGCCTTCAGAGAGACACGCCGAGCAGCATGCATCAACATGGTTCGTTGTGTCTGTCCCCACGTCCGAGGGTTTCACTCCAAGACGATGTTCTCCTATCCGTGTCGCCTTCCCACTCTCTTTCTCTGTCTCTCCCTCCCTCCCTGTCTTCCCTTCGCCCTTTGGATGTTTTTGCTTGTTATGCGATGTCCTCTCTTGACAATAATGCCATCTTGCTGAGCTTGCTGCTTGTGTGTATGGTGTTCTCAACCAGTGGCACACGGCACGGAGCTGTCTGCCTCGAATGTTCTCACGATTTGCCATCCACTTTTTTTTTTAAGAGAAGGGTACAGTGAGTGCTGCCACAGAGGAGCTTTCTAACAGCGTGTGGACCTTTGCCACTGCCAGCATTGCTGCTGAGATGCTCTTTTTGTCGATGGCAGAGGCCGGTTTCAGTTTTGTGTTCTGCAGCTTTCGGTGTGATTGTCACGTGCTTTTGTGACAGGCTGCCGTCCCCAAGCTGCACATGTGGCGCCCGCAGGACAGCAACAGCTTTACTCTCCTTGTTTGTGGTCTGTTTAGCGAAAAGGTGCTTCACGTGGCATGAAGGAACTGGCGAACACCGTTTGGACACTTGCGCGCCCTCTCTCGCTGCATGAACAACTCATGAGCGGCATCGCGGAACGACTGCTTGTGCTGAGGCGGCTTGCTGCGGTTTTCGTGCTTGCTGTATTTCTTTGGTATAGTTGCCGCTGGGAGGGATGCTTCGGAGATGCCACAGCAGATCAACCCCTCCACGGTTCAGGACAGGATGTTGAGAGGAGCTTGGCCTTAGGAAGATGCCACAGATCTCGGTCGCAGGAGGTGGTCAACATCGCACGGGCCTATGCGCAGGCAAGGCTTAGGTATGCATCTGCGACAGGGTTGAGTCATTCGCGCGATTTCTGTAAGCAGGCGTCTTTCGTCCATGAGAAGCTATTGGATTCGACTGGGCAAGAAGCCATCGTCCAAAGCCGTGCCTGGGATGATATTCTTTGACTGATTCGTGACACTTATCCATCCAGCATACGCACAACGGCATTCCGGCTGCTCAGATATGCATGGCACAACATCACACGCGGACATGCCTTCTGGTTCTCCCTGGGAGGCGAGTGGCCTCCACGAGATTTGGCAAACACGGTGCAGGCAGAAGCTCTTGTGCCGTTGCATGTGGCGACGACCTTCTTTCGCAGGCTCGGGCAAAGATGGTATTGATTGACTATCCACTGACATCGGCAGCCTCTGCTGCGTCGCTGGCGCAGATACACCGAATGAACCAGCAGGAGAATGGCAAAGACATGTTCAACCCACCACTTGCAGCATGCTAGTTGCTGCTAGTTGTCGCATGGAGCTGAAGCTGAGATGCGCAGGACCTGTCGAACAGTTTCTGGTCGTTCGGCCAGCTCGAGACACAGGCGCGTCTCAAAACTGCTTGCGCAGATGTCTTGTTCACCGCCAGTTCACCGCTGTCATCTTCACATGCGTCAGGACGTGGCATTAATCTGCGCTGCTGCGGGGCGTGTGCTTCCAATGCTGAGTTCTGCTTGTCCGAGTTCAGATGCCCTGTCCTCAGTCGGTCGTCTAGAGCCAACTTTTTTGGGCAGGGAGTCGCCAAGCGCAGGTCGCAAGAGACCTGGCGCTTTTGGCACGGTCTTTGGGGAAGCCTGGTGCTCCGGAGCTTCTTCTGCGCGGTTGGGCTTCTGCGGATGTCTGTGGCTCTTGGGGCAATGTGCAAGGTCGGACTTGGCGAGTCCACGTTTAATGTCGGCAGCTGCCGAACAGAGCCTCAAGCAGATCGAAGCGAGAGCCTGCGGTCCACAGGCTGGCGGGGGGCGGGTGGGAGTGAGGCATGTACCGCTTAGGTTTTGTTCGAGGTGGTTTGGAGACCGTCGTTCGGCAGAAAGCAATTGGTTTCGCCACCCGTGCTACCCTGATGAGGTTTCGGGCTTAGACGAACCAGGGGCCTTCAATTCTGGGGATAGTCCTCTCTTCATGCTTCAGGTTTTCCCGAAGCACTCGATTCCTTGCAGCTGTTGAGGGGGTGCCAGTCACCCCGTTTCGGGTGTAGAGCAGAGCCTGAGGCCTGGGGTGCTTCCGATTCCCCAGCCCGCTGGGCAGTCCTCTGTAAGGTTTACGGTTTGGTTTTGAGAATCGAGCACTCTTTTCTGGACTTTGAGTTTTTCGGGACCCTTTCACTGCTTCGGGGTTTTGGGCCTGCCACGCATCCGACCGTAATGGGGTTTCGGGTTTTGCGAGCAGCTTACCTGTTTCATGGTTCCGAGCTTTTTATGCACTACCAGTCACTACCCACCTCTTGCCTCCTTCTAGTCTCTAGCGAACTTAGCGAAACACTCATTGCTTTGGTGCGGGGCAGGGGCATGCATTATAATGTGTGCGTGGCCATCAAGCTGTTTGCAACAAGCGGTTTTGCATCTGCACGAAGCAAGACTGGTGTGGATAATTGCGATGACGAGGGCATAGTCATAGTTAGCCAAAGCCGGGATCATGATACATGGCGATGAGGGTGGTGGTGAAGATGGTGATAATGATGAGTGATGACAGCGATGACGATGACGATGGCGGTGGTGGTGATGATGATAATGCTGATGTGCATTGTCATTCCGTTTTTGCACGAAAGGCACTGGCGAACACAGCTTGGGCGTTCGCGACCTGCGCGCACCGGCATGAGTGGCTTGGCAGGGTGGACAGCCGGGCTTGTCAGTTGGATCGTGAGAAGCTGGATCCCAAGGCCTCCATTCGAGGCCGTCGCAAGGCTGCCCCTATTTCAGCGCGTGTGAGCGTGGTAATTGCTAGTCTCACAAGTTCTGCCACCTACCTCCCTGTCTACAGGCTCAGTCTTGAGACTATCTCCGAGTCCGATCAGCAGGAGTGGGAGCATGGGAGCGAATGGGAGACATGGTTTCCCACATTAGGAGCATCATTGCACTAGGTCTTGTTTGGCTGAGGAGCTTACCAATGCAGCGTGGGCTTTCGCCGAAGTCCGTTTCCGGAGTTCGGGTTTTATGGAAGAGAGGCACACGGGCGGACAGCGAGCGACCACTAGCCAAACCATGCAGCTGTTTCAGAAGGAAGCGGCCCCATGCGGCCGGAAAACAATCGGATCCTGTAGAAAGAGTCCGAAATCTTCTGAACCCCATGCGAAGTTGAACGCGGTGGTAGCAGCCCTGCCCATCAGATTCCACAAGCAAAACATGTCTTGCTGTCACCTGATACTAGTTGATCCTTGTTCGTTGTGCCGCGTTTCAGCTTCATCCTCCTCTCGGCTGCCGACATGCAGATGAGCCAGGAGGAGGCATCGAACTGCAAGAGCAATTTTCGCTTTCTCGAGCTTCCTGTTGCTCTCGTCCATTGCGAGATTCAGCAGGTTGCTGGCTCGTTGCGAGAAGCTGTGAGTTCGCGATGCGCAGGCGGCACGCGGCGGCTATGCCATGGCTTGGGCGCAGGCAGCGTGTCTCTCTGCACGTCGCTGCCCCCCTTTTTGGCAGTGACGCGGCAGGATCGCCACGGCCGTCCAGACCTCACCCGTTCCTTGGTGCTGAGTTTCGTAGTATCCTGGCATTGCAAGAAGAAGGTGAGGGCTGTTGTGAGGATCACAGCCGAAGGCCAACACAAGGCGATGATCGTTGATGAGTAGCAGCAAGAGCAACCAAGAACATGTAAATTCAAGTAGGTTCCGCGTCTCATCTCAGAAGAGGAAACCCCCCGAACTACGCAGATCTTCTGAGTTTTGAGTGATGATCCAAGGCAGGGGAGAGATGCCACAGTCTCGCGTGGGGACTGGTTATTCAGGACGAGGCCCGGCGGCGGAGGTACCGTATTCAGGGGACAATAAAATTCGGAACCCACTATTTAAGGCTATTCAAGTGGTCCTTTACTTTGGAAAGATGTACGTGTGCTTTCTGTTCCTTGCAGGAATGGCGGCACCATGCACCACGCAACGGTGCAGCAGCCACACTGGAGGCCAAAACTCGTGCTGGTCGTTTAGTTCTCCAAACAGGGCCCAGGCGCCGCAAGAATGTGTCCGGCCCAATGCCGGGTCTAGCAGGCTAGTCACGTCCCACCCTCGGGTGGGCAGGGGGCAGGCTGACTTAAACAGAGGGCTTTCCTCTATGATGCGAGCATTTAGTGCTTTTTGCGGCTCCGTTCTGCCTGCTGCTTTTGCAAAGCTCGAAAGACAACGGCCGCGAAACCCACCTCCCTTAACTTTGCACCCTCAGTTATCTCTTGACTTTGCACCCTCAGTTGGGAAAAGACTTGCTTCAATGATGGGTGACTCAGGAGGTAAATGAGAAATGAAATCATATTCAACAAGCTCCAAGCTGCAGTTGCACGACGCCAGCCACTGCATGCTCTGCATCCAGCTAGGCCATGGCCCGCAACGAGTTTGGTGGACACTGAGGGGCCAAGCGGCTCCCCATGCTTAGTGGGTCACGAAGGACCCTGGAGTGCTGTCTTCTAGTTGAGCATAGGAGTAGTGACTTTGCCATCTCGGCATTTACCGGGATTGATGTTGTGTATTCCATGTCGGCTAGGGAGAGACACTCACATCACGTGGTTTCACTCGCTCAGTCCGGCTGTACCGTCGTACCATGCGAAAATGCAATGCACGTCGAGAAGCTGCCATGAAGAAGGCAATGCTTGGTCAAGGCCCCGAGACCTTAAAGTTAAACGCCCTAAACCCAAAGTCCTAAGCTTCAAAAGTCCTGAACGCTGAAGCTGGAACCCAAGGGTTGGGTTCTGCAGCCGCTTCGGCTTCCGAAGATGGCGAGGTAGACAAACTCGCTGGCGGACCGAACCTCAGGAAGTCAGGTTTGATGCGTACTCCTTCAGCTGGTGACCAGACGGACCATAAGGATGTGCAAGCTGTTGTTTTCCTTGACATTACATCCTTTGATTTGGGCCCGCTTAGGAATCCCACTCGGGCCAGGGGTTTCTACAAAGTTTCCTCTTTGTTGCGCCACGCCGGCAGTGTCCGTACAGGCAGGCTTGCCGACTTTGGCACATCAGACAAACAAGAATTCTATGGCGAAGCCGCCAACTGATGCAGCAGAGAGAGAGAGAGAGAGAGAGAGAGTAGCCATTTTGGCTCAAGGGGAGTACGGCCTCTCTGCGCTGTTCATCTCCCAGGCTGTCTTCCGCTTCGGACCGGCACGGTGACCGCTGCCTGGCCACTTCCTTAGGCACGCTGTCACTAGCTACCTGAGCTATATCGGCGATACTTCTCTTTGCCATTTTCCGGGGAACGATTCCCGACAACCTGTACGGGTCATACAGATTGCCCTCGTTGTGCATCGTGACACTTTCCCGACGGCACCAAGAAGAATATCGTTGCCTGCGCCATGGCCCCAAAACCAGGGCGAACCCCTGAAGCCGCTAGGGGAGCTACTCCCAAGTGCTTGCGATGTCTCAAAGGCCCTTCCTGCCACAGTGGACATGACCGCCAGGACCCTGAGTGTATTCTTCATGGTTGTTCTAGCCAAGATCCGAAAGAAATGGGAGCTTATTTGCGCCAGCAGCAGATCAACGCTGAGGTCAAGAAAGCTCTCTCCAGCGGGGAAGTCCCCTCAAGCTCAACGCCGAGAACCGCAGGCTCAGGAGTTGCGTCAACACCGGGGGAAACACCCCCCTCCAAAGCATCTGGAACCCGAGCGTGCCAGAGATGCCTATTGGCGAACGAAGCCATCAGAGGCAGGATCCACTGGCAGATAACTGCGTGCTGTTCGGACTAGAAAACCCTACACCGGCCAAAGCACGTCAGCTCCTGCTGGAACAAGAGGTTCAGCTTGCCGTAGATGCTGCCCGTGAAGTTGTCGCTTCGAGGTCCTCTACTTCAACGTCCCCCCCCCTCCCCCCCACAACCACGGGTACCGCAGGTGGGGACACCTTCGACCCAGGACGAGGAGATCTCGGCCGAGCTCTTGGAGGATCCTCTGCAAAACCTCTTTCACGTTGTAGGACCGCTGCGGTGGTCCTGAGCTAGGTCCCGGGTGGCGAAGTTGGCAGGTATTGGGCGTTCTCCTTGATCGTGTAGTCCATGTGGAAGAGGGCGTTCTCGGATGTCAGGATCGTCACGTGGGGCAGGTTTCGCAGCTGCGGGTCCGGTTGATGGCTTTCCCAGTGTTGTCACAGGACCGGTTGGGATCGCCCTTGCTGCGCCGGCTTCCAAGGGAGTAACCCCTCTAATAACGTTCGAACGTTTGATTGGCACCGGCAGGGTCCATTCAGGTTCTGGTTCCTGGGTTGGCTCAACTGGAACAGCTGGGCGCATAGAAGTCGGCATCGAAGGTCTCGGATTGAGGTTGAAGAGGTCGTGGGGGACATCCCCGGAGCGGCGGCACGAGGTCGGCAGGAGCGCTGGCCATGGCACAAGGGGTACGCTTTATTGGCCATTCCCCTGTCGACTGGCTCTTGCTTTGGATGCCCCAACACTCGGATGGCACTACCGAGCTGCATGACAATGCAGCGTCCAAGGAGAGCTCCAGAGATTACGAGGAGCCAGAACCAGCTACTTGGGCCATGCTTGAACCCCTACCACCAGGCTGGCAACGAGGAGGTGAAGTTTCCCAGGAGCTACACCCCTCCACTGATGTCCTCAATGATCTGCCGGACAGCGACAACGCCGACAACGCCATGACCCTTCCCGTGGACCGCCAGAACGACCTGAAGCTCGAATGCTCAGACGAGCCCGAAGCAGCCCGTGACGAAGGAGAACCAGTCGTACCCAAACAGTCTTTGAGCCCCGAGTTCGACGAGGATGCGTGTGACAAAGATGCACCCATTGCACCTGAGCAACCGCCAAGCCCGGAGTCCGACGAAGAGCATGATTCCAATCCAGGGGTGGCTCCCCCTTCGTCTACCGGACCCCCTCCGTCTCTTACGGCGCAGCAAAGAACAAGACTACATGCCCTTCTACGACAACGAGATGAACAGGGGCAGGCCCCATATGGCTTACAACAGTACTAAACAGATGCGCAAATGTGGGCTGCCTACCGCAAGGCGATGAGAGAACAATATCGACAACACCGGCGACGTGAACGTGCATCGGGTACCTGGTCGAAGGACAGTCATAGGGCCATACCTGCCACAAGCCGGGGAAATGCCCCAGTGAGAAATCGCACGCGCTCGCCTTTGCCGCGGAGAAGGAGCACACCTTCTGAGCACAGGGGCTCACCCCTACCCCGACGCCTTCAACCTTTGCGTGAACACAGCGCCCGCGAAGAGACCTGAGCAGTGAGCACAACCGTGAGTGCGGCAGTTTTCTGGGACTGACCCAGTAGTTTGAGCACAAAGGCATGTATGAGTGAACAGATCGAATCCCTTCGATGTTTTCGTGCCTCTCCGTTCTTTTCCAACTGAGTGTGGGGAATTCCCCTGGAGGATTTTTCTTCCATGTACAAAATGACGGGCCGCAGGAGCCAGCTATCTCTCAACTTGCCGTACCTCCGCTCGAGGTAATTCAAAGCCTGGTGCCATTCGACTTTCAGTCTGCGGGGGATGTACCCTTAAGGTTTCTTTTGACGTGTTGCCTGCCTCGCACCTGACCCCGATAGACTGAACTGTGTTCCTTTTCTCTCAGCACACCCACCGAGGCAAGTCGCACTTTTATCTTGTTGTTGCTTTGTTTGCCCTCGCAACTTTTTGCCTCGGTGGTGTGCGCACGTCTTTCCTCTGGCACCCGCAACTTTCGGGGGCGCTTGACGCGCGCGGTGTAGGTGGTCAAACCCCTACACCCTAGCCCTGGCGAAACAAAAAGAGAGAGAGCGAGAGAGATGCTCGTGCCATGGCTTTTCCTCCATTGGGTCTCGTGTACCTTCAAAGTGTCGTTGATAATCTTGAAAACTGTTTTTGCTCGCTGCCTCACTAAACCCTGAACCTCTGTCCTGACCCTAACCGCACTCGAACACAACGTGGAAACAATTAACATGCTCAGTAGCATGCTTTCAGTTGTTCTTGAGAGCTGCAATACACTTGCGGTGATCACCAGCATATTGAGAGGGGAGATTGGCCTGACAGCAGAGCAAGAAGGATCTGCTTGGACTGCGGTTAGGTCTTCCGGCGATGTCCCACCGGGCTGGCACAGGCGATGCTCCGATCCCTGGGCTTGTCACGTCGAGCTTGGGGCTCAGAGGCAGAGAGGACCTGACGACATCGATCATCAGTGGCCTGTTGGTGATAGGACGAAATCCGGCCTACAAGCAGAGGCTGCAGAAGCAGAAGGTGCTAGGGTGGGCACCAGCGAGCGTAAGGATTTGACGCAGCGCCTCGGGGCGCTTCGCAGGAGGCAGAAGCAGCAGCGGAAGCAGCTCGCAGGGCTGAGATTGCCAAACTCAAAGCTGCAAAGCAGCCTCCTCCCCAGCCTGATTGAGACAGTTAGCTACGGAGCTTCTGAAGTGCTGAAGCTTCTTTTTGAGGCTCCAGAGAAGCCGACAGCAGAGAAGGCAGGAAAGAGTTGGTGAGTTTGAGGAGAGTCCCAGAACTTCGTGGCTGAGAGGTCGCCGAGCATTCGTTCTGAGGAGCGCGAGCGTCGCGAGGGCTCTGAGGAGCGGCGTCGTCGGGTGCTCAGCGCCGAAAGAAGTGGCACAGACGTCGCAAACCACGTGGCCATGGCCCCGAATAGACTCCTCTTTCCGCTACATGTATAAGGGTTTCGATGATGGGATTAATGCGACTCTGCCGCAGTTCGGGAGAAGAAGGAGGCTGATGCCAAAGCACAGAAGGTGGTGAAGGATGCGGAGGCCAGCGGCATCCAGCGGCATCCAGCGGCATCCAGCAGCCAGCGGACTGTGCCGGTTTTCGTGTCCGTCGTGCCCCGTCCTCCAGTGCTGGGCCCTGGGGCGCCTGGGGGTTTGGAGTGATGTTGAGTTGAGCTTATGGCAACTTTAGGGATGGCAATTCCTCGAGATCAAGTACCAATGCCTGCCTCCGTGAGCAGAAACACCTCCATGATCTGAGAGAATCCTTTTTTTCCACGAAGGCTTTCAGGCTGTTCACAGGCTAAGCGTTTCCTGTTTCTGCTTGGGGATGCTATTCATCGACGTCCAGAGACTTCCGGAGAGGAGAAGCGAAGGAAAGAGGCGGAGGAGGCAGAAGCCCGCGCTGCTCTCAGGGCTGAGCCTTCTGCGCTGCAACGTTTCGTGCTCGGTGTCGGCTTTGGGAGCACTCCTGGCAGGCAAACGGTGGGCTGAGCAGGAAGCAAAGTGGGCCAGAGTCTGAGTGTTCGGTTCATGTCCTGCAGACTGCCTCATCGAACCATGAACCTTGTTGCAGGCAGAGGAACGCCGACAGCGCGAGGAGCAAAAGCGGCAGGAGGAGGAGCGTAAGGACGGCCTCCCCGAAGCCCACGGAAGGCGGGGTTGGGTCGAGCGCGGCGGCGAGTGCTTTCCAGGCCGCACGCCAGCAGAAGCTAAAAGGAGTCCGGGCCTCGAGAAGTTTAGATCGCCATCAGGTCGGTGTTCAGGCTTGCGGCTTGTTGGGTGGCAGGCTTTTGCCATGGCAGACGACGAGGACGATGACGAGGAGTGCAGACTCCTTCGTGTTGTGCCGCCCTTTGCGACTCTCTTCGGCAGGGTTCTCCTTGCAGGATCATCGAAACAGAAAGTTGGCTGAAAAGCAGAAGACCAGGTCGTCGCTTGGCAGCTCGTGGCCTGAGCACTCCGTCGGATCTGGCAGGTCAGTGCCAAAGTTGGCAGAGAGCTCAGTTGGGTTTGTGACAGCAGCAAGTCGTGATGATTTCTGAGAGCGCGAGGCAGTGGCGGTCTCTGCTTCGCCCGGTCGACGCCTGAAAGACATCTTCGTCCAAGCAGTGCCAAGCAGAAGAACTGCACCAGTGATTCTTTTGCCTTGTCCGCTTCTGCCTGCGACTCCTCAAGAGCTTCGCCCCGTAGTGTTGGGAGGTCCGGCTGCCCCGGCTGGAAAATCCCGGAAGGCGCGCGCACGTCGCATCTCTGTGAAGAGCGGAAATCTAGTAGCAGCTTCAGACAGCGCCCCTGTTCCGGGGTGTCTCTGCTTCGAGGCATCGCCCGACTCGAAGGCTTGGGCGGCGGAAAGAGTTCCTCGTTGTGTCCTGCCGTGCCGTTTTTTTTTTATTCGTTTGATTCCCTCCTTTTTGGGCAGGATCCCATAAGCCTCCGAGCTGCCTTAGCAGACCCTTCCGTGCGGCCGTCCTGGTGTTTCTCGGAGACTCGGAGGCTTTCGCGCATGCGTTGATGTGCCAGGGGCCCCGTGTTCACTCTCCAGGAGAGGTGGTCTGGCACCAAGCGGCGGGTACAAAAGCCAGCAAATTTCCCGGGGCCTTGATAAGTATCTATACTGTTTTGGGGGTGCCTTGTTATGATTATAGTATTAAAAAACCCCAAATTCCCCGGAGGGATTGTGAACCCTCAGGCGGAGCATTTTCGCCGCCTCTCGGAGATGAAGAGGAGGCAGTCGAATCCGGCCATATCCGGCCGCTTCTTCAAGCACCGCTTCATAGTGAATGTTGCAGTAGAGGTACCGAAGAGCTGAATTTGGGGGTCCTTCGTCTGCGTCTGCCCGGCGACGCACGCCTTCGAGGCCAGGCACGTAGAAAACAGCCAATCATGGTGCATTAGCTGTGGATGAGATCAGTCAGGTCCCGGTCTCGCGACAAGTACGATTCGGCTGCAAACTCGGTGCAGACTCCGTGGCCTTGCGACCTATGACACAGGGCGTCTCATGATTTCGTGACCTGAAATCCGGTGTTGCGCAGATCGAGGTGAGGCCTTGGTCAAGCTTTCCTCAACCCGCCAAAACAGCCCTGAGCCTCCCTGCGCCATCAAGCCTTGGGACTTCGTCCTTCCGAGGTTTGGATCAAACCAGGCGCTCCAGGAAGCGAGGCCAAAGGGAGCCGCCGGGATCGCCGGGTTCTTATACAGCTTGTTTCTGCGCATCTGTGTGTGTGTGTGTGTGCGTGTGTTTGCATGGAAAGGATTTGCTTCCCATTTCTGGTCCATCTGGGTCGTGGTTGTTGCTTGTTGGTTGTTGGTTGTTGTTTGTTGTTGTTGTTTGTTGTTTTTTTGTTGGTTGTTGGTTGTTGGTTGTTGTTTGTTGTTTGTTGTTGGTTGTTGGTTGTCGGTTGTTGGTTGTTGTTTGTTGTTTGTTGTTTGTTGTTTTTTTTGTTGGTTGTTGGTTTTGGTGTTGGTGTTGTTGTTGTTGTTGCTGTTGTTGTTGTTGTTGTTGTTGTTGTTGCTTGGGTGCCGGGTGCGGCGGCTATGATTGCCCCGTAATCTGAATCTATACTGTCAATTTGCAACGGTAGGTGTTCTTATTGTCGTTTGTACCACTCGGGCTTTCCCGGAAGGTCCACTATGTCGACATAATTCTGGGATCTGCTGCCGAGTTACTGCAGAAGTTTAAGGCTCTACCAGGCAGCCGCCATGGCGTCCAGGGTGTGGAGATTTTGATATTCAATCTTGGAGCTATGATCGGTTGGGTAGCTGGTTTTGCGGATTGTTCATGTCTTGGGGTTTCGTTCTTGAAGCACGTGTTTGGATTTGCGATTGAACTGGCCCAGCAACTGACAGCGTGTAGTGGAGCTGAGGTGTAAGTCAAAGAGTCAAAGGCCGAAGCGTTCGTTTTCTTGATCGTTGCCCTTTGTTGGGCCTTTTTGGGATAGGCTTCAGGGCTGGAAGCTGTGGGCTTGATCTCACCTTTGCGAGGGCCTGGAGTGGAAGCGGTTGCAACCACTTCCTCGTAACCGATCTATGGTTGTTTTTTTAGATACGTGTGGTTCAGCAGGTGGGCAGCCGAATGGTCCTTTCCGGGGTCTTCTTTTATCCCAGGCTATTCGTAGATGCAGGTTTTTTCTCTAGCCATAGCCAAAGAGCACCTGGAAACTCATTCTCGGGTCGCTCGAGACCGTCAGGTTGCTCTGCATCTTAAGTGTCGAAATTCTGTTTTGATCTGCGGCTAGGGAGATCTTGTGGTACGGTGATTTGGCGAGTCGACCCGTTTTGATCAATGCTGACAGAAAGGCTGCAGCGGTCCGATATCCGAGAAGGCTGCAGACCAGATCGGGGAGTTGCTGCCGTGACCTCGGGTTTGACCAGAGTCCCCGCGAACATTGCAATATGTTGGATGCACCGTGGCACCGCCTGTTGTTTTGCCGGGACTTCAGCATTGGGCATTGCGTCTTGACAACTTGGGCCACTGCGGGTCTACAAGACTTGACCTCGAGGGTGCAATGGCCTCATCGCAGAATGTTGTCAAAGATGCACCGTTGCACCTCAGAAGCGGTGGCAATTGGTCGGTGGCTGACATCATGTGTCGCATACATGCTTCGCGCTTCTTGCACGCCACACCTCCCACAGTATCTTGTCAGCACTCTGGCACGTCAAATGTTTCTGAAGTGGGTGGACGTCATGCCGAACGGCGACTATTAATTCTTGCACCAGGAAGTGCCTCTGAGACCTCATGCACATTTCGTTCTGAGAACATGAGTGCCAAACCAACCATATCGATTTGGATGTAGAATCCCACTGGTCGTTCTTACAATCGTTGACCATCTGTGCTCTGTTGATTTTTTTGCTTTGTTCTTAAGTCGTGCCAGAGCCTTGCATGACTTAGCACATGTTCTTGGAGTCGTCATCGGCGATTGCTGATGCTTCGAGGTGAGTTGGGCATGAGGGCATGTGCACTGCCCTCCAAAGGGGCTTCAATTATCGCTAAGGAACCGCAGGGGGTCTTGTTTCCGAAGGGTAGCAGATGAGCTAGTTTGAAAAGTATGTCGTGCGGCGGGTCATGATGGTTCCTGAAGTCCAGTCCCACCACACGGCAACAAGTTGTTCAATGCTGTTCTCTTTCAGCAGGATTTCTTTGATGTCTTCTCCCACTGCCTGTGACACGATAGTAGCGACCAGAACGGAAGCAAATGCAGTTCCACTCTTGGCCAGCATGGAAGAGCCCCTCAGGGAAATGACTCTCGCAAACCTACGCCCACCCAAACAAATCCGGGTACGACGGGAACGCGACGCCTGGACGCAGTCGTGGTAAGTCGCCGTCGTCGTTGTCGCTGTGGTGGTAGTTGTAATTAGTATACGGCCTATGCCTCAAAGCCACCGCCACCACCATTACTACCACTACCCGTCTTCCTACAATCGCCACATCGAGTGAGGAGCAGTGTGGCGCAGTTGTTGTTTGGAATACTAGTGGGCACCAGTACTAGTTCTCTTCGTCGTTGCTCATTGGTGCAGGATTTCAGGTGTGCATGGCGTCAGATCAGAGTTCAGGCCTTGTATAACGTGGTAGTAATATGTATATTTATCATCACCACCTTCTTTGTTAGTAGCTTCGGCACTCAGCTGGAACTCATGAAAACCCATCGACGCCTACGTTGCTTCCTTACCTTTGCAAAGCGTTCGCGCCCAAGGGCCGGGCCAATGAAAACTTTGGGCCTCGGAGTCCTGAAGCTGCTTAGCTTGAATGCTTAGGGCTTAGGGTGATCTTACTGCTCAGCCTTGGGCTTGTTTCGGTGTGTCAGTGTCTTCTCCAACCGCAGCTTGTTTTCCCAAATCGGGTTGTCAGGCACGGTTTCCAAGTTCAGAAGGAAGCGTTTGAGGTGAGAAAGTGCCGTGGTTTCAATTTCAGCTTGGAAGCCTTTAGACCTTCAGTTGTAATCTTCCGGTGGCGCTCGAATCTAGATTCTAGATTCGAGACGAAGCTCAAACATGTCCGAGGCACTAACCAACTCCAAAATGCCTGTAAGAAGCATGGCTGCAGCCTCCCAGACTCGACCGGGCCTTGCTGTAAGGCATATTCTGGCATGGCTCCTGTTTGGAATACCTGTTTGAAGACTGTTTAAGCTCCGTTTATGGGTTCTAATCGCACAAGCCCTGTCAGATTTTCTAGGCGATATGGCACCCTTAGCGGCGGAATCCTTCTCTACCGCTTGTACGAAATTTCATGCCGCTCCTGACCCAAAGCCCTTCCTGAAGATTCATGCTCCTCAGCATATCTGAGGATGGAGCACTTCGCCGTCCTGCCCTAAGTGACGTCGCTCAAAAACGCAAGATTGAGAAGCGGTTTGGGCATGTGGGAGCAGGCAGCAGTCCAAGTGGAGCAAGGTTGACATGGTTACGTTTGGCAAACTGAGATGAATCTACCCGACAGTTCCTAGATTCCACACTCCTATACACTCCACGTCTAAAGTCTAAAGTCCGCTCCATTCAGGGCCTGGTCAGCTTCTTGAACTTCGAGATCCGAAAGCAAGTTTCCCTGAGCATGGTCACGGCCATCGTGGAGGAAGGGGCATGATATCTCTTGATGCAGACGGCATAGTGCCAGCTGCAAGAATCCGAGACTTTCATGACTCATTGCTATTTTGTCTCAGGTCCAATTCGCAAATAGTGCTGACAACCGACGCTGCACTTCAGTCGCCATCTTGACGCCATGGCAGAAAACTGGACCGAAAGTTTTGCATCCGCACAGGCAACCCTGAAGGAAGGGAAGTTCTTCGATGCTGTGCAGCACATCAACGCCTGCATGCAAGCCTTCGCGAAGGTTCTGGGCGACGAGTCGGACAAGATTTTGAAGGACCCTCCAACGTTCATCGCCGAGATGGTTCCGAAGGTCTCGGCGGAGCAGAAGGATACCCTTCGGCAAATGTACGAGCTGCGTGGTGATATCATTACGGGCCTGGGCGCGCACAAGCGTGCAGCCAGTGACTACGAGTGTGCACAGCAGTTGGGGAGCACAGACGGGGCGTTGAAGGACAAAGTGGCACAGGTGCAGGCAGCTATGAAGGCAAAGCCTTCAGAAAGCAAGGTGCCCGTCACGGTGCTCACCGGATTCCTGGGAAGCGGGAAGACGACACTGCTGAATCGCATCCTTCACGAGAACCACGGCAAGCGCATAGGCATCATCGAGAACGAGTTCGGAGAGGTCGGCATCGACGACGGGTTGATTGAGGCCGGCTCAATCGCGACACAGGAGAACATCATCGAGATGAACAATGGCTGCATTTGCTGCACCGTCCGAGGCGACCTCATTGCCGGCTTGAAAAAGATGATCAAGAACGCCGTCAAAAA
>CAJNDV010033608.1:51912-62416 GCA_905221635.1 Symbiodinium sp. CCMP2456 | reverse complement strand
GGGGGGGGGGGGGGGGGGGGCCAGGAAAAGAAGGGCAGGAGGTGCTCAGGTACTTCAGCTAATTTGGGGTTTAGGGTTTAGGGTTCAGGGTTTTGGGTTTAGGGTTTAGGGTTTAGGGTTTAGGGGTTAGGGGTTTAGGGTTTAGGGGTTAGGGCTTAGGGTTTAGGGTATAGCTCAGGGCTTGTTTGGGGCTTCACTGCGTCTTTTGCAGTATTTCCGTGCCCTGGGTTGCTTTAACTGTGCTTGCTTTAAGGATTTGGGGTAGTTGAGGGGTTTTGGGTCTTTTTAATCTTAGGTTATTAGCGCTTTATGCGCAGCTTAGGTAAGTCTAGGACTTGTCTCAGGATGCTTTTCGCTGGCAAGGGAGAGACATGGAGCCATTTTAAACGATATTTTGTTAGTGCGGATACTCAGCTATTACTAGTTAGTAGTACTAATATGATTGTTATCGTTGTTATCATGGCTATTATCTTGAATACTACTATCACGTTCGTATGATTGTTATCGATATTATCGTCGTCGTCGTACTACTGGTAGTACGAGTAGGGATGCAGAGCTTAAGACTCAGGGTTTCGATGTCGGATTTAAGGTTTGAGGCTCGGGGTAGCTTTCAGGGCTTATGGGCTTAGGGTTCAGGGCTTTGTGCTTGGAGTACGGGCATGATGCCATCCGAGATGCGAACCTTAAACAGAAGGAAGGGTGTGATTGTAAAGAAGCTCCATACGCTCCCCTCGGCGCCCGAGTCATAGACCACGACCATTTCCGCAGCGGAAGCTCTAATAACGAATAATCCTAGTTTTAAAGACTGCCATGGATTTAGGGTTAGGGCTTAGGGTTTAGGGTTTATAAGGATTGAGATTAGGGGTCCAACATTGACAGAAGTTGTGCACCGTACCACGAAGCTGACCGGATTGAGGATTACACTCTACACTCTTCCCTCCAAATGGCTGCGGATCCACGAAACGCAGACGCATGGTGAGGGGCAGGATTCGGTGTCTACCCAGACACGTAGCTTCACGCAATCCTACCCGTCCTTGTAAGTGCATTCCCAAGAGGGTCCTATGTACCTATATAGCAGACTGTGGGCCCTGACCCTAAACTTAGGTATCACCCGTTAGGTATGCCACAGAGGCCCCGGGTTCAAGCGTGGCTTCCAGGTGAAAGCTACTAGAGCTTAGGGTTTAGGGTTGAAAGCTTCAAGCCTTGGGGTTTACGCGCTGACGGTTTCCGAAAAATTAGCGTGCAAGGCTTCTTGTAGGGTTGCATTGAGGGTCCTGCGCGGGTGTTACGGGGTTTAGGCTTCATGTCGGGGGCTGCTCGAGGATTTACATTTTAAATTGTAGCCCAAGGCTCAAAACAGCCCAAAAGCCTTAGATAGTGTGGTCTTTGGGCCCAAAAGCCTTGTAATTTGAGTCCTTGGAGCCTCAGGGGTAGGGTTTAGGGTCAAGATTGCAATGATTAACGCCTAGAGCTCGGGGATTCAGGTCTATAGGGTTTAGGGTGCATAGCTTAGGTTTCGAGTGACTAATGGTTCCACGACTGCGGGCGGCATCAAAACTTATTGCATTGATCCGCTTGCCCTTTCTGGTTAGAGCCATGTTATGATTCAGGCATACCTTTCTAAACGCTGAGCCCCGAGCAGTGAAAAGCTTCTCAGCCGCCCTGCCACTCCATCATACACCCTCAACCCCAAACCCTAAACCCTAAACCCTAAACCCCAAACCCTAAACCCTGAAAACTAAAATCCTGAACCCCTAAACCCCTAAAACCCTAAACCCCTGAAACCCTAAACCCCTAAAACCCTGAAGCCCTAAACCCCTAAACCCCTAAAACCCAAAACCCAGAAAAGCCACCTTTCCATTTCCATTAACAGCTGTCGTTCGGCTTGTTCAACTCCGCATCTGCGGAGAGAGCGGAGCCCGGAGGTCAGGAGGACCATGAGGGTTTCGGTTTCGGGTTTAGGAGTTTAGGGTTTATAGGGTTTAGGGGTGTAGGGTTTGGGGTGTAGGGTTTAGGGTTTAGAAGGTTTAGGCTTTTAGGGGTTTAGGGGTTTAGGGGTTTAGGGTTTGGGGGTTAGGGTTTAGGGGTTCCGGGTTCGGGTGTAGAGTTTAGGGGTTTATAGGTGTTTTCAGGGGTTTATAGGGGTTTAGAGGTTTAGGGGTTTAGGGTTTAGGGGTTGGGGGTTTAGGGTTTAAGGTTTAGGGGTTTAGGGGTTTAGGGGGTTCAGGGTTTGAAGGGTTCAGGGTTAAGGGTCTATAGGCATTTATAGGGTTTAGGGTGCGTATACAGTGTGCGCACGGTGGGTGAGCCTTTTCCTTTAGGAATAGGGGCGCGCCCACTAGTCGCGCGCTCGCGTCTGCATGTTCAACCTTTGGGTTCAGGGCTCACCCCCAAACCCCCTGGAGGGGGGCTTTCTTGCTCTCTGCCTCCCCTCGCAGCTCTGCAGAAAATGATTCCATTTCAAGCCAGCCACAGCTGAGATGGATCGGTGGGTTCCCAACAAAAGTTCGTCCCTCGCACCCTGTCAGGGTTGCTCGAGGTTTCCAGTTACGGCCTGCGTGTTGAACTGGGTGTGGTTAAACGGAGGGTGCGGACCGGCCAGGGCAAAAAACAACCGCTTTTTTCGAAGGCCTTGGAAGGCTGCTTGGGAAGTGCTGGGAGGCCCTGCGGAGACCGTATACCGGGAGGCTTTACCTTCCCTCACCGTTCTTACCGGACGCTCGGCCGGGGGCCTCGATCGCCCATGCAAATGTTAAGGGTTTCGGGTTAAGGGTTCAGGGTTAAAGGTTTAAGGTTTCGGGTTTAGGCTTTTAGGGAGGGTCTAGGGTCAACCCTCAACTACCCTAACGCCCTAAACTTTAAGCCCCAAACCCGAAGCGATAAACTAGGGGCTCAGTGCTTCCCTTCGATGTTGGGTGTGTCCGTCCTTCAGCTCCATTGCCCAGGCTGCTTGAGGGCATAGGATGTAGCGTACTGCGGAGCAAACCTTCTCGGCAACTCTGTCTGCTCGGAGAGCCCCTTTCTTCAGTTGCTTGTACTCCCCACCGTTTAGGGTTTATAGGGTTTAGGGTTTAGGGTTTAGGGTTTGGGGTTTGGGGTTTGGGGTTTGGGGGTGTAGGGTAGGGGTTTGGGGCTTAGGGTGTATGCACAAGTACGTAGACATTTGTAGAAGGGACTACGGTTTGGGATATGTGGGGGAGGCTCTGGGTCGTTAAGGAGGCAGAAGGCCTCGAACATGCACATGGGTAGTTGTCAAAATTATGGTCCCTTTTGGGGTACCCTAAATAATAGGTGCCGTATTCTAATAAGGACCCAAAAAGGGACCCTAATTTAGGGAACTACCCACATGTTTCTGGTGATAAGGATGGATACACATGCCCTGCTTCGATGACATGAAGACCAAAACCCCATCTCTTCGACAGCTTCAGGCCAAATATATATATATATATATATATCTCTCTCTCTCTCTCTCTCTCTCCCACCGTTTAGAGTCTAAGTTTAGAGGGCTTCCAAATCCCCTAAACCTTAAATCCTAAAACCCTAGAGCCCTAAACCCCTAAAGCCCTAAACCGCGAAAGCCCTAAACCCCTACACCCCTAAAAGCCTAAACCCCTAAAAGCCTAAACCCCTAAAAAGCCTAAACCCCTAAACCCCTAAAAGCCTAAACCCCAAAACCCTAAACCTTCTAAACCCTAAACCCTACACCCTAAACCCCTAAACCCTAAACCCTAAACAACTAAAAAGCCTAAACCCCTAAACCCTAAACCCTAAACCTTCTAAACCCTAAACCCTATACCCCTAAACCCCTAAAAGCCTAAACCCCTAAAACCCTAAACCCTAAACCCCTAAAATGGCCCTAAAACCCTAAAATGGCCCTAAACCCCTAAAAAGCCTAAACCCTAAACCTTAAACCCTAAACCCTACACCCCTAAACCCCTAAGAGCCTAAACCCCTAAAGAAGGGCGGAAGGGAACTCTCCGGCTGCCTGGCTTTGAGGCATAGCTGGGCCCCACTGTGGCACTGCTCCTGAATTCGACCTCTGCCCCCCCGAACCCTAGCAAATAGTAAGAGTTTAGGGTTTAGGGTTTAGGGTTTAGAGTTTGGGGTTTAGGGTTTAGGGTTTAGGGCTCTGCCCCCGAACCCTGGCAAATAGTAATTCTTACTATTCGATCCATTTTGGATGCGTTTCTGTTCCTGTTCTCTATACCCTAATGGAAATCATACTAGTAAAAAAGGCGCCTTGAAAAGGGCCCCTTTACACTATGATAAGAAGGAACCCCCCAACATGAATATTTGTAATTATTTTAGGCCCCTACACTAGGATTTGTCGGGCTCAGGGTTCAAAGGGAGTTAAACGCCTACAAACGTTAACTATCAAGGGATCCGACCTACGCTCTAATCCTAGAAATCCCTTTAACAGATTGTTCAAGGCAGAAGGGCAACGGGTTTTAGAGTCCCAGACCCGTAAACCCTAAACCCTGAACCCTAAACCCGAAAACCCTAAACCCGAAACCCTAAAGCCTAAAACCCTAGACCCGAAACCCTAAGCCCGAAACTCTAAACCCCAAACCCTGAACCCTAAACCCCGAACCCTAAACCCTGAACCCTGTAGGCGGAGGAGGCCTACCTGACGGGCTCTAGGCTGAAGGGACGAGGAGGATTTAGGGCTTAGGGTTTGGGATTTTAGGGCTTCAGGGTTAAGGGTTGTGGCCTGGGGTTGAATAAGGGCTTGAGGGGCTAGAGTTGCAGAATTCAGGTTCTCAGTTGTCGGCTTAGGGCTGCAGAGTTTAGGGTTTGGGGTCTCGGTGGTTCTATATGAGTCGACGGCTCAGGGTGTACATCGCGACCCCCTTTATGGAGTAATTAGATGCCGGTAGGGCATGCATTAGCCAGAACAACCATTAGAGGATGTTGGTGTTGTGGGTTTATGACATTTGGGAGTTTCCGAAAATTAGGGTACCTTACTTGGGGATCCTTATAATAAGGATCCTACTATTTGGGGTACTATAAAAGAGTCCCCCATTTTCGGAAACCCCCATTTGAGTATAGTAGCTAACATCTTTAAAAGCAGTATAAGTGTAAGCCCTGTGGCACCCGCCAGGCCCCATCCTAAAATAGCAAGGCCTCCTGTAAGACACAGTCCCTTCTTTGGTCGCCTACGGAGCCATGACCCGCGACCAGTACGTGTGAGTACCTTATCTTGGGGTCCTTATAATAAGGATCCTATTATTTAGGGTACTATGTTAGGGCCCCCTATTTTCTGTGTTGATTTTATGACCTTAACCGACAGACTTGGCTACTCAGATGGCCACACCCTTTGCAGCAGGCTGCTACAGACTATGATTGCTGCGGTTATGATTACAAGTCTGGAGGTTATTATTACTGTGACGATTCTTACAAATATTGAACTTATTACGAGAATGATTGTAGTAGTCAGACACAGTAGTCATGGCTTTGATTGCGGTACTTGCGATCGTGTCCTACTCGTGTTACTGATGGCTTCACCGCCATCGCAGCAGGAGTGCCAAGCAAAGGACTGAAACATGGGCTTCTGCTGGCAAACTGCCTCCGATGCGAATACCGACTTCCGGCACAGCTTCGATCTAGAGTTTAGGACCCTAAACCCTAAACCCCTAAACCTAAACCCCTAAACCGTGGGGATTTAGGTTCTATCTTTGGTGGCTTTGATTTGCTAATGCCAGAGGTTGGATCTGATAGCTCCACCAGTCTCAATCGCATGCGCAATGACGCAGCAGCTACATGCGCACTTGCTAAAACGTCAGGATTACGCCCTCTTAAAATGCGTACTGCGCGGTGACATCAGTAAGGATCGTGGCATGGTTGGTTTAGGAAACTAATGTGCTTCTGCTTAAGTCTGTGATCTGAGCACATGAGATGCCCTTTGAATATGACTGCCTATCCCTTACCCTGAAAGGACTCATAGTTTAAGGCTTCTGGGCCCAATTTGATGCTAAGGGTCTTCATAATGGTTCAGGGTTTGGGCCTTTCGGTTTAGGGTTTGATAGTTTCCTTTTCGTAGCCACCGGGTGCTATTTGGCTTGGGGAGTGTGCCGGACTCGTGACGTCCATGGTTCAGTTCTTATTGCTCAAGGCTTACAGTACAAGCCCAAAAGTTGGAAACCCAACAGCCTCCATCCTGAAGAGTAATGTATAAGGAATCCCAGCACTAATTGTCCGTAATTCGTTTTCCAACTTTTGGGGGTTTACTATAAACCATGTAATTGAATCCTAAACCTTGAAACAAACCCTAAACCCTAAACCCAAACCTCAACTTGTAGAGACGATCCGAGGGCACGTGCAATCCTCGCACAATGCCCCCAGCAAAATGGAAGCTTTACACCCCATAAGCGTGGCTTTTATTGTTTGTTTGGGGTTACATACAGAAAGAAAGGGAGAGACAAAGGGAGAACGGGCGATAACAAAAAAAATGTTCCTATGCCTCGCCAGAACCCTTATGGCACTAAAGTCCTTGGGTTTTGCATAGTTGCCAGAAGATCTTGTCAAGCCGTCAGGGGTGATCTGCCGTGGGAGCAAAGCGACCTCAGAGAACTGAGATGGACTCATTTTAAGGTTTTGTGTAAGGGTTTGGGTTTAGGGCTAGAGTTTAAGGCTTCAGGTTTAAGGGGGTGAAATTTCCAATGGGGTTTTGGGCTGTGCGTTTAGGATTTGGGTTGGGGTTTAGGCTTTAAGGTTTGGTTTAAGGTTTTGTGTTAGGGTTTGGGTCTAGGCTTTAAGACTTTAGGGTGTAGGGGCGTCAGGTTGAAGGTTTCTGGACCTGGAACTGAGAGGGTATATGGTGCATGCTTACCAGGACGCCCCCCAAGGACCCTTGATAGAAGCCTCAAATGTTGGTCATATAGGGGCCTCAATAATTAGATTGTTTTTTTTGGGTGTATTATACTATAATTTGTGTAAGGAAACCCCCAACAAAGAGTATTGACAATTATTGAGCCTACAACATCGGCGCGTGGAGGGATCCAGGTAAATTTGTGACGAAACAACTCGAAATGGTTTGAGTTGGAGTCTTCCGGGGGCTTTCTGATAAGTTACGATATGACATGATGTGGCAAGATATGATATGATGTGGTATGGTATGGTATGGTATGGTATGACATGATGTGATGTGATACGGTGTGACATGCTAACTCATGATATGGTATCATGAGATAAGATAAGTCAATCGAATAAAAACATGATATGATATGTAGTATGATATGCCGGTATGCCATGATATGTTACGATATTTTATGACATGACATGTTACGATATGGTGTGGAATGAGATGATGTGGTGTGATGTGATGTGATGGGATATAGTATGATATGACGTGACGTGACGTGACGTGACGTGACGTGACGTGACGTGACGTGACGTGACGTGACTTGACTTGGCTTGGCTTGGCTTGGCTTGACTTGACCTGACTTGACTTCACTTGACTTGATATGCGACGATATGATCTGGTTTGATATGTTTGATATGATATGATATGATATGATATGATATGATATGATATGATATGATATGATATGATATGATATGTTATGCCATGGTATGATACAATGTAACATGACATGATATGTCATGACATGTTATGTTGTCCTCAGAAGAAGTTCCCCTCTATTCTTATGAATCCACATATGTAGAATGACAATATGCAAAACCAAATAGCTAGTACAAGACGCCCCGCATTCTGTTAGGCTCTGGCCGGCTCACGCCGCCTTCAAGACAGCCTGGATACGGTAGAAGCATGCGGTTTGAGGTTTATGTGTGTGTGTGTGTGTGTCAAGTTTAGCTGTGTTGGGGTTTAGGGTTCAGCGCTTAGTTCTTCACGTTTTAGGGCTCAGGGCTTAGAGTTTTATGTTTTAGGGCTGAGGGCCTCTAGGGTGTAGGCTTGCGGACTGTTCCTTTGAAGGCCCAGCTTAAGCCCTGAACAAACTGAAAGTAGTATTGGGGGGGGGGCCTTAAGCATTACACTAAGGTCTGGAGGAACATGGATCGCAGCTTCAGCGCACGACCTGCACGCTACTTTCTTTCATTTCCGGCAAAGTCATTCGATTGAATTCTCTGAGGAACTTACCAGCACAGTTGTCCGAGTTCGATCGGGAAGATCCGCAAGAGTCGACGCTGTTCTTCTAGGGCCGCGAGTCCGGAACCATTCCATACTATAGGGGTTTAGGGTTTAGAGTGAAGGGTTTAGGGTAGGGGCCTTACTAACATCACGTTATAACTATAGTCAGGAACCCCCAAAATGGTATAGGTACTTATTTCGGCCCCTATGTTAATGACAGTATACTATAGGGGCCTTATTAACATTACGTTATAACTATAACTATAATCAGGAACCCCCAAAATGGTATGGGTAATTATTTCGGCCCCTATAGAAATGACAGTCATCATTCCAAGTTTCGATGCAACTGCACAGCTTGGCCAATGCCTTTTTGCACAAAGTCCGGTTTACCGGGTAGATACACAACTCAGCTATGTGGAGCCCTGCCACGTCCGTTGGACGGACAGCCAAGGAATCTACAGGCTAGGAAGCTACGGTGCGGGGTTGGAGGTTTAGGTTCCGACATACATATATATATATATATATAGAGAGAGAGGCAATGCCACATCGGAATTTCTCAGAATCAAACGACCTCACTAACTCACGTCAAGATCCTAACACAGGGGCATGTATGATTAAACTAGGTTTGTTGTAAACTGCAATGAAGACCTTTGATGAATAAACCTGTGGTCTATGAAGGCCGTAGCAATCGGACATATTCGGAGCAAGATTATTATAATTCCTAATCCCTAAGGCTCGAAGCACTCACATGTTTAGGCTTTTGGGCCCCAAAAACCCTACTATGAAAGGCTTTTGGGCTATTTCGAGCCTTAGAGAATTATGGATGGGAGATCGGTGTGGGTCAAGATTGGGAGAATCACAGAGGGACCCTGTGGACAAGTAGTCTTACTCCTTCACATACAGCGAACCCCAGAAAGTTGGAACATGGCGGGTTTAGGGTTCAGGGTTTAGGGTTTAAGGTTCAGGGCTTAGGGCTTAGGAGTTTAGGATGGTAAATGCGAGGATCCCTTCTATGTTGCCTTAGGGGTACCAGGACAATGATGCTCAACTTTCTCGCTTCTACCTTAGAGGATTCTGAAGGCCTCACAGTATTCCGAAGATGTTGGAGGATTAGGACCTGGATTTCAGGATTGAGTTTTTCAAGCGGTCCTCACATCTTTGGTAGTATCTGTGGCCTGTACCCTGAAGAATCTCAGCCGAAACTTCGACAAGTTAAGTTTAAACTTGACCGATAACCCTGAAGTCAGAGCCTAAACGGTTTAGGGTTTAGGGAACATCACGAACTACAGTAAACCCTACACCCATGAGCCTCAGCACCGGTGGCATCGGAACGCGGAGAGGCTCCTGCTCGCAGCATGTTCCACACACATGATGATCGTCGTAGTCGCGGTTCAGGGTTTAGGGTTTAGGTCCTGATGACCGAAACCCGGCAAAGTTTAGTACAACCGCGAGACAACTCCCAAAAGTCCTCCCTTAGCCCTAAACCCCATAAGCCCTAAGCTCTCAACCCTAAACCCCTCTCCTGCCGTCGACTTCCGTGTTCGGGGTGAGAAGTTGTAGCCCTTCGGCTGCTTGGGGCGGACCTGCACCGGCGAAATCTTGGAGTGGAGACGTCTTTCCTAGAGCCTCGGTGAGTCGGTGGTCCGAAATACTACTAATGATGTTTAGGGTTTAGGGTTTAGGGCTGATAATGATTATAGTAACAATTGAAGGCTGTTAAAATCTTATGATGCAGAATAGAAATAACCATCATAACAAAGCTTTGATTATAGTAACAGAATAACAGTCATGATAATCGTACTAATAAGCGTAGTCAGTGTTCAAGTCATTGTGGAAGTTTGCTGGGTGATTTAAGGGGTTCAGAGCTTTCGGACAGGGTTTGGGGTCTAGCAGCATTAGTAGTGTCATGATGATGATTAGTATTCTATAACTGTTGATTATTACTATTGTATCGATATCAAGGTTATGACTATGATGATGATGATGATTATTATTATTGTTGCTGCATGGAAAAGCAGTTCACAGTTTAGGGGTTACGGGTGAGATTGGAATGTAGGATTTAGGGGTTCCGGGCCTTGTGCTTGCGGGATAAGGGTCCAAGGCGTCCGGGTTTAGGCCGGGACTAGTGACAATGACTAGTGCTTAGGGTCGAGGTTCAAGGCACAAACTAGGGCTCAGAGATTACCGCGGTCTATGACTGACCACTCTTGTTGTTCCAGTGGGCTCACTGGAGCGTCCTTATGTTTCTCACGTCTGCAGTTTGAGAAGCGCACCGATGCCAGAAGTAACTTCTGCGTGGGCTCTTCAGCCGTGTCATGCCAGAGAGACGTATTATTAGTGTCATTGATAAGAATGTTATCATGCTTATCATGTTGGCTGTTTTTTAGTGCTATTATTCCCCAAACAGCTTTAGCT
>CAJNDV010033608.1:32802-45162 GCA_905221635.1 Symbiodinium sp. CCMP2456 | reverse complement strand
GTCGAGAACCTACTTTGTGCTTTACATTTAGGGTTTAGGGTTTGGTAAACCCTAAACCCTAAACCCTAGGGTTTAGGGCATAATCAAACTTTAGGCTGAACTTAACCTGCCAGTATCAACAGTTACACAGCCTGGGCAAAACTACGAAGAAATCAGGTTGCAGGGTTTGAAAGCACTCAGAGGTTCAATGCCAATGATTCGGGATTCTGTCTTCGAACGTTTGGCTTGCAGTGCAAGTTTACGGTGTAAGGGATTTCAAATTTAGCTAGGGTCGTCAGGCATCCATTTCTCTATCTCTCGTCATCAACGCCGCTCGGTGCCTTCCCATGAACTGGATCGCACCAAAAAGCGGAACTGAACATGGAGTTTCTATGGTTGTCTACTGCACGCGATGAAAGCTTGACCCGTGACTTTGTTGCTTAGTTACACACCTCAGGACCTGTAGAAACCTGAAGAAACCACTACCTGAAGAAAACACATCAAGACCCCTTGTACAACAGCTAGCAGAACCCAACTACACCCCGAAACCTAAACCTAACCCCAGCTACAAAAACGGGGGAGCCCATAACCATGAGCCCGCGAAAACCCGACAGTCCTCGACCCGGAAAAGCAGGGAAGCATGACGTCTTCGGCGGCTCAGGGTTGGGGGCCCTAAACCCTAAACCCTATAACCCTAAACCGTTCAGAGCTTCGGCTGTCCAGTTTGAGGCAAAACTCATCCGTCAACGGTCGACCCCATGGCCCCAAACGGTAGGTTTAGGCTTTAGGGCTTAGGGTTTAGGGTTTAGGGTTTAGGGTTTAGGGTTTAGGCAGCTATGCATCCCTGAAATCGATGCAGAACCTATGCATCTCGAATAAGGATCCAGGGGTCGGTCTCTTCTTCCATGCTTTGGCTCTCCCTAAGGGTCCAAGTAGTCCTTATTTATGGTTTTAACGGTTTAGGGTTTAGGGTTTAGGGTTTAGGGGGCCCCAAAGTCCTTAAATAATGGGTACTTGCACCCTTAGGGTCTCCAAAAAGCAATATTCCGCAGTGCAGCTTCTTTGTAGTTCAAGCGGCCTTTTTCTCACGGCGGTTTCAGTTTAGGGCTTCTTCGGCCCAAAAGCGATGCCCAATAGATTTGAAACTCTCCCTAAACCCCAAATCGTTGAAACTACCCAAAGAATCCCAAGTACCGACAGCCTACAAAGCGGGGTTCCTTATTTACCCTATGAACCCTCGACTCCCGAAGCCCCAAAACGCGCTAAAGCCTAAACCTTCAGTAGGTCCCACACGCTCACTGGGAGCTGCATCAGCAACTCATCACGGACGACGCTCTGAGAATTTTGAAGACGCGACCTGGCGTTGACTTGCTTAGGGTTTGTAGGGTTTAGGGTGCTGGATGGGTTATAAAGCTCTCACGCTGAGCGCTTTCCGGTTGAGGGCTCAAGGGTTTAGGGTTTCTATGGCTTCGGTGGTTTAGGGCTTCAGGGTCTAGGATTATGGGATTACTTAAATAGGCCCCGCAATACCCTGCATTATACTCCAAAATACCCTCTCTTACGCCCGAGAAGGGCTTGTCTGCACAGCATCCTCTTCCGTAAAAGCTCCACTGGGATCTGCCCTGGCAAGCAAGAGGAGCTCAAGGGGCCAGCCAGCTGCGATTTAGGGTTTAGGGTTTAGGGTTTAGGGTTCTTTCCCGGCTCGCACAGTTTGCCACTGTGTGCCCTTCTGGAATAATATCCGAGGTGTCAAGTGTAACCTCTTTATCCGAATCCTGAAAAGCCTGCACAGCTCGGACAGCCCACAATCAAGGGTTTAGGGAGGGTTTGAGGAGCCGAAACCCCGAGGTCAATACTTTGGCACAACATGTCAACGAGACTAACAAATAGAGCTACAACCCTACCTAGTTTCCGGAATGCAGCGCCATGTTCGCTTATCGTTGGTATCTTAGTGCAGGATAAACCAAGTCATCCAAAAACGTGACTAAATTCAGTGTCCAGGTAAACCCTCAACTTTGGCATGCTGATGGTTAACATCATGCTGAGTGTTCGCAAGGAGCTGGCGCATCATCTGTCCGTTGTCGGGTTCTTTGAGACTCTGTCGAGTTAGCTGCATGGCTGAGGCGGATAAGCATCCAGCACCCCTCAACCCCAAAAACCCGACTGCCCTAAACCCCGAAAACACCCCACACCCAAAAAATCCGAACAGCCTACGTAGGGCAAACCCCCAAAAAACTAAGATGAGCTGGAATCATATCGAAGCTGCCCACTAAACCCTAAACCCTAAACCCTAAACCCTAAACCCTAAACCCAAAAAACCAACTGAAGCCCTCCCTTCCATGCCCGAAGCCCTGAAACCAAAGCACTCTTTAAACCCTAAGCCCTAATATAGGGGTCTGCATAATTAGAATAGGGTCTGGGGGTATGTTATAGTAAGGAAACCCCCCAAAACCCTATTTTAACATTAAGGCCCCTGCTTTAATCCCTACCCTAAACCCTAAACCCTAAACCCTAAACCCAAGGGAAGCTCGCCGGGCGGGACAAGGCGATCGCCTCCTCTTGCTCTACCTCTGCCAAGGCCTGTTGCACTTGCTGCACCTCCTGGGCTTCTTGATGGGTTCAGGGTAAACCCTAAACCCTAAACTGTAACCCCTAAACCCTGAACCCTAAACCTTAAACCGTAAAACCTAAACTCTAAACCACAGGCCATAAACCGTAAACCCTAAACCTTAAACCATAAACCCTGAACCCTAAACTGTAAACCCTAAACGCTTAATTTTCAGGCTTTGGGAGCGCTTCCGGTGTTCGACGCCCTAAACCTCTAGGGTTGAAGAATTTCATGGAGGTTTTCAAGGATTTCTGAACCCTATAATGGAGGGTTTAGGGTTTAGGATTTAGGGTTTAGGCCTTAGGGTTTAGGGTGCCCTATAAACAGTTATAAGGCTTTACGGTTGAGGAGTTTAGGGGTTTTGGATATTATACAACTTTTATAAACGATTAGTGATTAGTGTAAGGCTTCACGATTGAGGAGTTTGGGGTTTTGGATCTATAGGGCGGTAGGGCTTTGGATTTTAGATTCCTCCTCAGTTTCTTGTCTTTGGCTATGGATGCCGGATCTCCACAGCATTAGCCGACACTACCCTCCGTCGGGTCCAGCATACACCAAAAATCCCGAATGCTCGCGATTTTGGACCATGACAGGGCTCTAGCAAAGGGCACCTGAGGGTCCTGGTTGGGCTTACGACTCCGATGTTCGTGTTCGGTGGTTCGGTTTTCTGCAGGAAGCTGCGTTATTCGGTGCTAATTGACCTGGTAAGTGTGTGTGTGTGTGTGTGTGTGCGACCTTGCTTTACGTGCTTCAAGTCTCGCATGTAAGGGCACAGATCAAAGCATCGAATAACACTCTGCTATCCAGGGATGTACAGAAGTGCATGCTGCCATTCTGCTACACTGTGGTGTCTTGAAATACACTTCTGGTTTCAATCCCAAAACGTGCATGCACCCTGTGTCCCTGTTTCAAAGTGCCTCAGTAGTCTCTATGTCTCATCATCCGGGCTTACCACATGTCGGTTTCGAGTTGCGACCGTGAGTGTGCCAAACGCCCTCCTACGGCGGAAAACAGATCTAGACCCAATACCCTGAACCATAAACCCCTAAAGGCCCTAAAGGCCCTCAACCCTAAAACCCCTAAAGGCCCTAAACCCCAAAACCTCTAAAGGCCCTAAACTCTAAACCCCAGGCCTTGGGTTCTAAATTCCCCAAACGAATCAGATCCCTGCTGAGCGCGCTGATCCCGAGTCCTAAGTACCTACATAGTAGAGAGTAGGGTTCCTATGGTAGGCACTCTTATTATGGCTTGGGTAGGTATCCCCCACATAGGTCCTTAAATAAGCCCATGTGAGATAGGTCCTTAAATGGGCCCCCTTTGGGAGTTAGGATTCCTGCACAGCCCGAGCTCTTCTCATGATTACTTAGGGGCTGAGTACCCTGGCCCCCAAAAAGGCTAGCCTGTTACAAATATCGTAGTAGATAAGGCCCAAAAGGCTAAAGGTTACCTACTCCCTACTCAGCCACTATAGTAAACCCCCAAAAGTTGGAAACCGGATTCAGGACAGCTAGTGCTGGGATTCCCTATAAAGTAAATACTCTGAAGGATTGAGGCTATTGGGTTTTTAACTTTTGGGCTTCTACTATCAGATTAAGACGAAAGAAATCCGCCTGTTGGAGCTCTGCGAAACGCATGGCGTTCATGTCCTGCAGGTTTTGCGGTTTGGGGTTTAGGGCTAGGGTTTAGGGTTTAGGGTTTAGGGTTTGGGGTTTCGACTTGTTCGCAAGACCCCATAAACCCTGAACCCTAAATCCCTAAACCCTGAACCCTACCCTGAACCTGGTGCTGATGAGCAGAAAACGACAAGTACTGTACACGTTTCAGGAGTCGGGCTTCGAACTTCAGTCTCTCTAGACTGCTTGTGTTTCCCTAAGCCCTAACACCTAAACAACCCTGCCCCCGCCGAATCTCTCGGCTGCCATTTTTGTTTTGAAGGTGGGGGTCGTTGGCTTCGGGCTTTTCCAGCACAGGGCCACCACGCATACCCTCAGGGTCCATGTATCTTATCTGTACAGTCTTGAACACTTTGGTGTGAAACCCCCAGCCCCAAGAAACAAAAACCTTAAAAGGGGCTCCTATGTAGGCACGTTAAGGCCTACGCATATACTGCACGGGCACGTGGACCACTACAGAAGTGGAATCTTGGGGGAACCCTGCAAGATACCCGACTTTAAAGCAGTAGAATATACTGTAGATCCCTGTTGCATCAACCCTTTACCACAAGAAGGACGATGTTCGGAAAACGAGTAAGTGCTGAACTACATGCAACATGCAGAAGCAACACGCCCACCACATGTTCAGTTTCGTGACTGCACCGACAAGAACGACAATAACAGCCCTGTTGAGGATGCCCACGCTACAGCACAACGGTATTAAAATAGTCGTCCGAGTCGTTGTGGAAGTCCTCGCCGTTGCAGCATGGAGGTCGAAATAAGAGACTCACGTCTAAACTCTACCCATGGGCCCCATAGTAGTTCTTTTTTGGGATTACCGAATAGGATCCTACATATAAGCCACAGAAAGGAACTACTATGGGGCCTATGGGTAAACCCTCAACTCTCCTTGGGAACGCCTTTTTGATGCAGCGTTCGGCCGGCTTTGGAGGCATGAACCAGCACGGGCTCCCACTTTGGGAAAGCCGTCGAGGTAGGACAGAAACCCGAATAGGGTTTAGGTTTTGGGTATATGGTTTAGGTTTTGGGTATAGGGTATAGGGTTTAGGGTTTAGGGTTTAGAGAAAACCTGAGCCCTGAACCCCTGAACCCCAAAGCCCCTAAACATCCGAAGAGTGTTACAGACCCTTAACTGCAAGCCAAGAAGCCCACACTTCCTCCCTCCGCTATCGCCGGTTGGTGTGACAACGCTTCTTGTTGAGTTCGGTGTACTGAGGTCGCGGTTTTATGCGCGTTTACGACGAACCAGGGACCTGCCACACGATAAGCCCACTCAAGATGATATAGATCCGACTTGAAGCTTGAGAGAGATACTGCTTCTCGCTTCAAAAGTTGTGTCAATTCCCCTTGCAGTAGCGATCCCGCAGCGAGAAGTAGTAGGCACTAACATCCACAATTTAAGCACTGGTCCCTTGCGGTATCCGGGAGGGTTTACCTAATCCACAACCCGCCACGCATGCATTGGATTCCAATTGGGGGATTCCAAAAATAGGGGACCCTAATATAGTACCCTAAATAGTAGGATCCTTATTATAAGGACCCCAAAATAAGGTACCCCTATTTTCGGAAACTCCCAATTGAATAACTCTCGTCGCCTTTGAAACCCTACCCAACCCGCACCCAAAACGAACCAAGTTAGGGTCAACACACAAAACAATGTAAACATACCACCTGCTAAAACCTCTAAACCCCAACCCTAAACGACAAAATTCCCAAAGCTTCCAAACCCTAAACCCTAAACCCAGGCTGGACCCTAAACCTTAAACCCCTAGTTCCTGAACATGTCAGGGTCATCCTCAGACCTGCAACGCCCCCCAAAGCAACCCTAAACCCTAAACCCTAAACCCTAAAACCAAAACCCTAAATCCTAAACCCTAAACCCTAAAACCCAAACCCTAAACCCTAAACCCTATTTCAACCCTGTATTATAACCTACATGCAACCCTTAACCCCTGGGCACCGATATCTCCAATTCCTTAACTTCTCAGGGTCTATGTTGATGATAGAAAGTCCTGCGTTACCTAAAGGACGCTAAACTGTGGGAATTATGGTATATATTCCTTATTATGGGTACTGCAAGATTTCGATCATCAACCCTAGGGTTTTCAGTTTAGGGGTTTCAGATTTAGAATTAGGGGCTGGGGGTTTATCAGGGTCAGGGCTGAAATGTTAGGGGTTGAGATTTAGGGCTTACAAAGGGTTAGAGGTTCAGGGCTTTAGGATTTTGGGTTTAGGTTTCAGGGGTTTAGGGGGTCAGAGTTTTAGGGTCTAGGGTTCAGGGGTTTCTGGTCACTTTCAGACCCTGCAAGACTCTCGCCACCAGCTCTACGGCTCTTCTCTTGGCCGTCCGCCGTGCCCGGGCTTCGTCGTGCTCCGTCCGCCCCGCGGAAATCCGGAAGCCTCGCAGACGTAAGGGACACTATAAACCCTAAACCCTAAACCCCTAAACCCTAAACCCTAACAGCCTTCCGCACAGTTTCGAGCTTAGTTCGTGTCAACCTCTGCGGAGAGGAGCCCACTTAGGTAGGCAGTTGTACGGGTTTCAATCAGGTTGTGGGCTTAGGGTTTAGGGTTTAGGGTTTGTTTAAGGTTGTGGGCTTGAAGGTCATCATGATAAAAGGCAAGGAAAGAGAAACAACCATACGACAGAAGCATATAACAATATCGACGACGCAGGACGATCAACGCCGGAAGCCCTAAAACTCACACCCCGAAGCCTAAAGCGCTAAGCCCTAATCTCTAAACCGTATTAAACCTGTGTAAAGACGTTCTAAACCCTATGAAACCCTGATAAAACGATATTGAAACCGCTTGAAAACTCCATCAAACCCACAGAAACAAACACACACACACAGTACCCAGCCTCGAAGGTACATCTTGATCTCCTTCAGCACGTCAGCGAGGCCCTGCTACCACAAGATCTCGGTGCCCGGACAGCTCAGCCTCCCTCCTCTGCTGGTTTGGGATCCACTTAAGAACCCAAAACCTACTTTTTTGCGGGGTCCCTATAAATCGCATATTAGGGTTTATAACAAGAACCTACAAAAAAGTGGGTTTGGGGTTCTTAAGGTAGAGTTTAGACTTGCGGGTTTGGGGTTTGCAGTTTCAGTTTGGGATGTAGAGTTTGTAGGGTTTAAGTTTTTGGGTTTGGGGTTTCTGGTGGCTTCTCTCTCTTTCGTGTATGTATGGAGGGGAGGAGGGAAGCTGGGGTTTAGGATGCAGAACTCAGTTGCTGGGTATCAGCGGATCCAGAATTTTCCCCCAACGATTCAGCGACTAACCCGACCTGAAGACAGACCAAGAAGGCTTAGAAGAACGCCAGTTTTTTGTTGCATTCTTGGCATCACGGCCCAAACTGCCACCTGCACCCTCATGTGTTGTCCGATTTGTACCTCGTGCTCCTATGATGCACTGATCCTACGCAGAACATGACCTATCCGGCTATCCGTCGGATAAGATACCCATCAATCTCAAACAGGCAGGCGCCACAGTTAAAGGGTTCGTACGTCGAAATGATCCTGACACCTTCCCTAATTACATCCTCAGTCAAAAGACCTGATGGCTTCACCCGGAACACTCTAAAGCCTAAGTCATGAATCATCTTCCCTGAACCCCAACTCCTTAACCCCCTAAACCCCCTAAATCCTAAAAAAAAACCGAAACATAATACAACGATAGCCAAGCTTCCGAAGCACCGCTCTGAGCTGCGCCCAGGAGAAGCACCAGCTTCTCCCGCAACTCCAAGACCGCCGGTGCCCAAGGAGCCGACGTGTCGGGCACCTTGCCGGGTAAGGGTTTTGGGCCTAGGAACCCTAAACCCCAGACCTAAACCCTGAACCTCAAACCTACCGTTGGCAAATAGGGCCCCTACCGTGAAGGGTCATCTTTTCCTTAACTCTTAAGGAAAACAAGTTGAAGCCCTACAGCTAGATTGAGAGAAAACCAGAAGCAGCCTTCCTTTATGCGCAAACCCTGCACCCGAGGACCTTACTTACAACCCTTTCACGCCAAACCCTTATACCCTACACCCTTGGACCTTAAACACCGCACCCTGACCCCTTCCTAAGCCCTAAACCCTAAACCCCAACATTAAACCATCTTGAAACCTGTACCACAGGGCCTTAGACCCTACACTCTAAACCCCTAAACCCTAAACCCTAGCTACACTATTACCCTATGTGCCCGAGGAACCTCAACTCCCCGCCCTCGACCTTAAGTGGCACGCCCCACACCCTACAACCCTAAGCCCTGCATCCTAGGACCTTATATAAGCCCTAAACTCTAATATAGGGGCCTGAAAATAAGACTAGGGTTTTGGGGTATATTATACTAAAATTATAAGACTAAGGAACCCCCAAAATAGTGCTGCTAGTGATTATTTAGGCCCCTGTATTACACCACAGCTGCGCCGAGGTGCAGAACCGGCTGCAGCGAGGATGGATGAGGCAGTTTCGGATCCTTCGCCCTTCCTCCGCAGGAGTGGCTTTCTGTAGGGTTTAGGGGTTTAGGGGTTATAGGGGTTTAGGGTTTAGGGGTTTAGGGGTTTAGGGGTTTAGGTTTAGGGTTTTAGGGTTGTAGGTTTGTAGGTTTAGGGTTTAGGGGTTTAGGGGTTTAGGGCTTAGAACAGGATTTGGGGGGCAGAGAGTCGAGGGTCCCGTAAGGGCCATGACGGATTTCTACAAACCGCTTCGGCTTTAGATGAGGGTTTAAGTTCAGGGGTTTAGGGTTTAGGGTTTAGGGTTTAGGGTGTAGGGTTTAGGGTTTAGGGTTGAAGTTCAGGGGTTTAGGGTTCATCGGGAGGTCTACCAGAACACCACCAAAGACTCTCAAACCCTGAACCCTAAAGCCTCTTTGTCAAAGACTCATACAAGGAAACCGTGCGACGGAATCCTGACAAGGTCGTTTAGGGTTTAGGGTTTAGGGTTTACGGTTCTGGATCGGGCAGTCAGATTTCGGGTTTAGGGATCTACCCATAGGCCCCAGAGTAGTTCCTTCTTGTGGCTTATAGTTAGGATCCTATTAGGTAATCCCAAGAAGGAACTACTATGGAGCCTATGGGTAAACCTCCCCAGAAGTAGGAAAAATAATGGCCCGAGACCCATCAAAGGCTATTCCTTTACATTTACATACTTTTGGGGTCCAGGTAGGGCTTATAGGGTTTAAAGATTAGGCATGCGATTTAGGGTTCAGGGGTCAGGCGCTGTTTCTTGCAGCATCGGGCATCGGGCAGCATTGAACCATTGGGCTGATGTCTAGAAGCTGGAAGCTCAGCAATGTCCCCTAACCCTCCAGCTACCTGCTATAGAGGGTACTAGCTTATAGGGCCCTATATACTAGGTACCTGGAGGGTTAGGGAATGTCGCAGATGAGTAAGGGTTAGGGGTGTGGCTGAAGGCATGGCGCAACAAGGTCTTCAGGTGAAGGTCCTGGGTTTTGGCTATATAGTTGCCATATGGGTAGTTCTCCAAATTAGGGTGTCCCTTTTAGGGTCCTTTTCACCAGGGTGCCGTACTAATTTGGGGGCCGAGAAAGGGACCCTCATTTAGAGAACTACCCATATCGTGCGCTTCTTTACCCCTGAATTGCACTACTTTTTGCTTGGGGAAGCCAATTGTTGGCTAGGGTCCTATTGTTATCGGAAATTACGGTAACCAGAACATGGCCCAATTCAGGGTCTAGGCATGTGTGGAAAAGGGGTTTGGACTCGCCACTTTGAGCTGCCTAGACTTAGCAATGCACCTTTATGGCAATTTGAAGCTAAAGCTTACTTCGCAAATTAACAGATGGAAAGGAAACAACACCGTCCAGCTGCGGTTTAGGGTTGAGGATCATGGTAAATCTCAAGAATCCAGAACTGTGAAGCTGGAGTATAGGAGACACGAAGACAATTATTCAAACCCTAAACCCTAAACAAAAGATCAATCCCAAGCACAGCCTCTAGCTTTTTGAAGTAGGGCCAGTCGAACCAAAGTCAAAACATGTAGGGGCCTTACTGAGTAGAACAGGGTTTAGGGTTTAGGGTTTTGGGCTTTGGTTTGGGTTTTTTTGTTACTGTTCTTTTTGTTGACACCCCATTTCGTCCCTCCAGCAAGTTTTTGGAGTATATTATACTAGAATTATAAGAAGGAGCCCCCCGAAATAGTACAGGTAATTATTTAGGCCCCTCTATTAATCCTAGTCCTAAACCTCACTTCTTCTTGCTCGCTGGTCCTCAGGACCTCTGCTGCATGGGTGAGGGAGGCATTCACGTCGTTGACTGCCTTCTGCTGCACTCAGCAGCAGAGAATCGTTACTTTTCCTTATAACGCCTTGTCCGTACTGCATGGTTAGGAATGTCGTGTAGAGATTCGCTAAAGGTTTAGAGTTTAAGGTAGGTTTTCCGGTTGATCTCTTATGCATCTCGAGGATGACAGTTGCATATATGGAGCTTGTGCTCTTGCAAGAAATCCTGGCCCACATGCATCTAACTACAGGGCGCCGCGCGGTAGGTTCCTTGCCATTATTCCAGACGCTGTTCCTTACGCCATCGCTCTCCCCTCCGTACATGGGACTCCATCAAGCTCACGAAGGCGTGGTGGCTCCGCAAGATGTGCGCAACTGCCTCAAGAAATAAGACCCCCTACCACTGACGTGACAAGACTGACAAAACCTAAACCCTGAAACATAAAATCTCCGTCCCACACTCCCCCCATCGAACGGCTGAAAGGGCGGCCAGGGCAGAATATCTAGATAAGACATATCCCTCAGATATGAAAGATGGTTCCTGAACACTTCAATGCTATGTCCACCTGTTCCTCTCTATTTCAACGGCATTGGGCCCTAAACCCGCAAGCCTGCGGCCTAAACCATAGAGGATCGGGGGACTCAACAAGTGAGTTATCGTTGGGCTTTACAGTTACAGCAGGATAACCCCAATTAGAATAATTACTTTAGTGCATACTTCAAACCCTACTTCAAACCTACTTGTTGCGTCATGCTGTAACCCAAAGGGTCCTAAGTACTCATATCATAGAATAGATGGTTTCTATAATAGGAATTTCTGCTATGGTTTGGGCAAGTATCCCCCATATAGGTACTTAGGACCCTTTGAATGAGCAAGCCGTGCCAAGGACCTTGTAGAGCGCTTTCATGTTCTCGACAACAAGGGACTTCCTTTGCAACGAAAGGCAAAGGCCCAATCTAGGGAATCTCATAGTTGTTTGCGGCTTTACGCTGAGATATAAAAGGGCCTAAACAACATGGTGGGTGTATACTATTCCTCAAACCACTGTGATATGCACTATGGTGTGGAAACCTTAAGAGAGAAGATAACAAATGGGTTTCTGAGTGTTCACGCGAGGCTCGGGGGGGAAGCCTTCCCCGAGACACCTAGCGTTCCTCTGCATTCCCCGCAGAGCCAGATCCCGCAAAGCCAGATCCATGATGGTCCCTGAAACCTAGCGCAGCCAAGCCACCAAGCAAGGAAACATGCCGATTCTGTTCGGTGCATTCCCCCCTGGGCTAAACACTAGACCCAAAATACCCAAACCCAAAATCATGGGCACAATCGCTACTCAACCCATGAAACCCCGTAGTTCGAAGCCTTCAGCAGAGGGCCCTGAAGCCTAAACCGCTTCCCCAAATCCCACACGCTATTCTGCGGAAGTAGCCCCGAGAGACCGTGAACCGCTGCGGGCTTTCCGGATTCAAACCCGCAGTAGAATTACAGGGTTTAGGGTCTAAGGTTTAGGGTTTACATGTATCTGGACCATCTGGATTCCAAGCATAAAGCGGATTATACAATAGGTCCAAAGGATCCATGTACCCAGGCGCCATATACTTTTGCCTTGAAAGGGTTCCTCTACATAGTTGCCTAATAGTTGCTTTGATAGCCAGAGTATATACTGTACGATAGAACTACATAAGCCCCTGATGAAGTTTCGACAATATGGCCCAAGGATCTGCTTCTGGAGCACGTCCATGTTGCGATGAAGAGCTGTAACCACGGTGTCCACCTAGAAATTGGGCAGGAGGCGAGATAGGATCTAGCCAAACCCATGTTCCAACTTTCTGGGATTTGCAAATCCAAAACCCTAAACCCTAAATCCTAATTCCTAAACC
>CAJNDV010033608.1:4943-32739 GCA_905221635.1 Symbiodinium sp. CCMP2456 | reverse complement strand
TAAACCCTAAATCTCTAAACCCTCAACCTCCCGATGGGCCTCACGGCTCTTGGACACGAAGCTGCGGCCATGCTCCGTCGAGCTGAGAACCAGGGCCTGGGTACAAAGGGCACGAGGAGTTGACCCTAAACCCTAAACCCTAAACTTCCTCAACCTTAAAACCCTAAACCCTAAACCCTAAATCCTAAATCCTAAGTCCTAAACCCTAAACCCTAAACCCTAAACCCCAAACCCTAAACCCTGTTTGTTCTGTTCTAGGGTCTTCAGGGTCTGTATAGTTTAGGTGTTGACGCCTGAAGGTTGAGGGTTTAGGGTTTTAGGACTTTGGATTTAGGGTTTAGGGCTTTAAGGTTGAGGAAGTTTAGGGTTTAGAGCTTTTGCGGATTAGGGCGTAAGGGCCGTAGAGGGCAGCAGTGGTGAAGGCCGCCCTTCATCTGGAACGCCTGTGCTGCTGCAGTAAATCTGTGTCTACGGTTTAAGGTTTAGGGTTTAGGGTTCTATATAGGGTATCTAGGGTATATAGGGTTTAAGGCTCATCCGGCGGTTGACGGAACTTGAACCCTTCATCCAAAACCCCGAACAAGATCCCAGGGTTCATCAGAAAGATCCTGGGACAAGTTGTAATATGCTATCCCAAACCCTAAGCCGCTTGTAGCCGATCGGTCTATGCCTCAGTGGCTGCGAAGCACATGCATGATAATATAGTGGCCTTAATGGGGACCATTCTACTATCATAATAGTAATAAGGACCCCCCCCAAAAAAAAACTAATAATTTAGGCAGTAATTTTAGGTCCCTACAGTATTCGGTCAAGGAGGCCGCGTTGGCATCAGAGGGCCGAGCCGAAAGAGCCGCAAAACGCAACAAAATCCCAAAGCCATCGGCCTCAAAGTCTCAACTCTCAACCCATTCCTCAAGAAACCCAAAACCTTAAAGGGTTTAAGGTTTAGGAACTTCAGTCCTCATCTTGGTGAGGGTTTAGGGCTTAGGGCCTTAAGTCCTTATCTTGGTTACGGCGGATGCATTCCCAGCCACCTGCAGTTGCTCTGCGCACTGCTGTCGTTCTGCGACCAACTCGTCCTGCTCCCCGGCTCTTGAGGCAGGTCTAGGATTTAGGGTTTGAGGGCTTATAAGGTCTAGGGGTTTAGAATTCTGTGGGTTTTGAGGCTTTAGGATTTAAGCTTTAAGCCCTAAACGTCCCTAAACCCTACAACCCTAAAACCGCCGAAAACTCTGAACACTAAAACCGAAAGCCCTCAGCCTCCGTCTGCACCGGGACCAGGCCAGGCCCCCCAGGTACCCTTTAAAGGGGTGTCATGTGTTTAGGGTTTAGGGTTTAAGGTTTAGGGTTTAGGGTTTAGGGTTTAAGGTTTAGGGTTTAGGGTTTAGGGTTTAGGGTTTAGGGTTTAGAGTTTAAGGTTTAGGTTTTAGGGTTTACGGCTTGAGGTTTAGGGACCGGCGGTGTCCGTCTGGGAGAGAGCCCCCTTCTGCTACGGCCTTCGAGACCTAGAGTCTCCATCGTCGTAGTTCCTTTTTTGGTCTAACCAGTAACATATTAAGGATCCTATAAGGTAACCCCAAAAAGGAACTACACTGGAGTCCCATCGGTAAACCCTAAAGCCTTAAAGCCCTAAACCCCAAAGCCCTAAAGCCCTAAACCCTCAAACCCTACAGCCCTAAGCCTTCGCGTAAACGGCGTCCTCGCCCGACCGACTGGGTAACGAGCTCGTACTACGTTGCACCTCGACCGATGTTGAAGGCTACCCTAAACCCCGAACCATAACCTTACACCATAACCCAAAAGACATCCCTCAAAGCAAACCATCACCCACAAAAACTATAAAAACCATAAACATGAACAAATAACGGATTCATTGACTTTGGACCCATCAAGTAGGCATGAACTTCATACTGAGAGCCGTCGGGATAGAACAAGCTGTGAGGTCGGGATGGTCAAATGTTTGGCGCAAGCACAGCCCCCAAGGCCTGGAAACCAAACAAACAATGCCACTCTACTGTAGGGGCTTGAATATCCACCTATATACTACTTTGGGGGTTCTTTATTATGAATGTATAATATACTCCAGAACCCGATTCTTATGTTAAGGCCCCTACTCAACGCATCGGCTGCATGAGCTGTTGCTGATATGGGTAGTTTTCTAAAGCAGGGTCTCTTTTGGGGGTCCTTTTTATATGGGTGCCGTACTATTTTGGGGACCCAGAAAAGGCCTAAACCCTAAACCCTAAACCCTAAACCCTAATTCAGAGAACTACCCATATGTCATATGTTGGTACAGTCTTTCGCCTGGAGCTCGACATCCCCCAAAGCTTTGCCAGGCTTTCATTTAGAGGAAACTACAGGTGGGGAGCTTAGGGTATATAGGGCTTCTATGAGGCTTCTATAAGGTATATAGACCTTCTATAAGGCTCCTATAACGGTAACTACTATAAGGCTTCTATAAGGTATATATAGACCTTCTATAAGGCTTCTATAACGGTAACTACCCACCTGAAGATGTCCTAGATTATTGGTAAACTCCAAAAGGAAACATGGCCCAAGCCCGCCAGGTAGCTACTATATAGGGCCCTAGGGGCTCCAGTACCCTCTATAGTAGGTACCCGGAAGGCGGTTAGGGTGGACTAAAGAACTTTGATAATGTAGGGGCCACATACTTGAAAAAGAGCACGCTACACCCAGATGTCTGATTCCAAGCATTGTAAGCCCCACTCTTACATCCCCAAAGCCTGAAACCCTGAAACCCCAAACCCTAAACCCCAAAAACCCCAAGACCCAAGGCCACGAACTCTCAACCTGAAGCCGACCCCGCAAAACCGAAGCGGTAGTCCAGTAGAAAAAGCCGAGTCTGGAGAAGCCTCTAAAACCCAAGTACTAAAACCTGGCGAAACCCTATAACACCGTTCAAAACATCAAAATCAAAAGGAACCAGACCTAAGCCATGCTTTGCTCGTCATGGATGCCTCTTCTTGCAGGCTTCTGACCTGACCCACTACCACTTGGGGAGGATCGTCACTTCTGCTTGCTGTTTCTTGCTTTTGTTTGGGGGTGAGGGGGGGGCATAGGTTTAGGATAAGCGGGCTGAACTCTCCCCCTAAACCCTGAACCCTAAACCCTTAACCCTAAACCCTAAACCGTGGCTTGGAGCTGTTGAGTGGGCAGGGGGGGATCAGGGGATCAGGCTCCATGGACAGCTCTGGCACGGTGAGTAGACGTCGGCCTCTAGGTTTGGGATTTGAGGCTGGGGATTCTTGGGAGTTGTAACTATAATATACCATAACATACTATGACAGACTATATTCTACTATATAGCTATAACATGCTATAATACACTGTAATATAATATATCCAGCAGACTGTTCAAGCGATCAACAAAAACCGAAATTCCATCCGACCACACTCAGAGTGGCCTGGCTGTGAAGTTGCGCGATGATCTCCCTCTGCTTGACGATCAGCGACTGCTCCTTTGGACTTGTCCAAGAGTCGACGACTTGACGGAAATCCCACTGAGCAGAGAAGTCCTCGTCGTCGTATAAGTAGTGGGCCGAAAAGTAGTAGCAGTTGTCGTTGTCGCAGTAACTAGCAGCAGTAGCAGCAGCAGTGGCAGCAGCCAGCAGCTTGCATGGATGGTCAAGGACATCGGACACAAAGATTGCGCATGCCGTAACTTTGCAAGTTTGTACGATCTTTGACTGAAACACTTCAGGGAATACGGCTTCAACCGCCTGGACAGAATGCCTTGTAGCTGCCCGGAACGCAGAATTAGTATAGGGGCCTTAATAATTAGAAGAAGGTTTCGGAGCCCATTATACTATACTCTCTCTCTCTCTATATATATATATATATATATAATTCCCCAAAATAGTATTGGTAATCAATTAGGCCCCTAATTATTCAATGCCAGATTCTACACTCCCCAACCTCTAAACCCTCAGCTCTAAGTTTCGCGATCGTATAGAGACTCGAAAAACGCTTGAACCTACAGCTTCTACGTACCAGCACTAACACCAAAAGTCTATAGAGATTCCCCTGACGAGCAGATTGTGTGCGGTTTCGTTGTTTCTTCGGATGAGCGGGGGGGGGGGGGTTGGTTGCGGTATCTTGCTTCATGGTTTCGCGCTACTGTCTGACAGGTGTTCTGTGTCTTGCGGGTGTCTGCGGCAAAGCTCGGAAAGCACAGCAAAGTATTCATAACCATGAACTAAAATAATAATATTCATGTCGTTAAACAATGCCCATGAGCCAAACAACAGCCAGACTGCTGATGCTAGTCAGCTGGTGATGAAGCCATTCCCCAGGTGGGCAAGCCATGATGCAAATCGCAAAAAATAGCCATGTTAGTGATGATGTAGCCTCAAGCTCTACACAATTGGATGCTACAACCCCGTAGCTATGCCAAGGTCTAGGACTTGAAGAACGTTAGGTTCTTAAATCCGAAAGCCAGGTGTGCCTTGCTGATCAGGACCGGCTTGGCGACACAGCGCACCTGTGACGCCTCATTGCGTTGGTTCAAGGGAAATGTTCTTGAAGCGTAACTTTAAGCACATTGATCCAGCTTAGGGTAGAGGCTCTAAGCAGCACCGTATGTATGTGTATGTGTATGCGGTCTTAACAAGACATGGGCTTAAGAGTTTAGGACAGTTTAGGGGTTGAGGCGTTAGTGGTAGGGGCTCCGGGCGTTGGCTTTTTGTGGTAAAGGGGTATATCTTAATCAAGCCGTCAGGACCGTCGCAAGAACTTATCAGCCTTGCTCAAGACTACTGGCACTTCCAATATTTGAGAGTCTGTGTGGACCAACGCACAGACACCTAGTTTCGGTCAGGCGCCGAAACTGCAGCAAAAGTATGCGCAGGAACAAACAGTACTGGCCACAACGATTCCGAACTACACTTCTGCCCACCGTGAAACAGCTTACAGGTGGTGCACATGTCGAGTGCACGAGTTGTCCTGCAACCAGACGTGTTGAACACAAGGTTAAATTCCAGTCCAAGGAGCCTTCTGCGCAAAACGCAGCGTCGTGAGGCTTTGCTCAACAGCATCTGCTGCTGGGGTCAAAGTGACCTCAGGTACGGCTCAGGGTTTGGAGTGCAGAAACCGCGACCACATGAAGCTCTAAGCCCCTAACCCCTAAACCCCGAAACCCCAAAACCCCAATATCCAAACCCCAACCCCTAAACTCCTAAACCCTAAATCGAGTGCATCTTCCATACTAAAAACCCAAGGTTGGTACCCTTTCATGACAAGCAAAGGACCTTTCCCCTAAACAAAACTGAAGCCACCTTGTAACAGTCCCTAACCCTAAGGGTCCAAGTACCTAATAATCATATACTCTCCCAAATATTAACCGAGAAAACTACTATCCGCAACCAAAGTACCTTATTATTGGGTCCTTTGGACCCTTAGGGTAACCTAAGGATCCAGAGCCAGCTGGCCAAATAGGAATAGGTACTTTGGGGCCCGGGCCAAGGTATATACTATCTGGGCACTTGAACCCTGAAGGAGTAGCAGTTGCAGAGTCTCATAAGGAGGTGGAGTAGTAGTAGTAGTAGTAGTAGTAGTAGTAGTAGAAGTAGCAGTAGTAGCAGGAGTAGCAGCAGCAGCAGCAGTGGTAGTAGTAGTAGTAGTAGTAGTAGTAGTAGCAGTAGTAGAAGAAGAAGAAGAGCGTTCTTCGACTTGGTTGAAACTGGGGGTGAACCTGGTCCTCAATTTGTTCTCCCCCCACTAGTAGCAGTAGCAGTAGCAGTAGCAGTAGCAGTAGCAGTAGCAGTAGCAGTAGCAGTAGCAGTAGCAGTAGGAGTAAAACCCTGGAAGCCCTTTGTAGAGCCCTCGTCGACCTCTTACGCAATAAAACCTACAACACATAGCAGAAAGCCTGTTTTTGTGTGATGAAACGTTCATCCCAGTTCTAGGTGCCACGCCAACAGTCCGGTCCGAGAGTTGCCGCCGAGATGAACCGACAGGAGCCGGGTCAACCTCACTTGGGCCACAGCTGGGTAGGTGTTAAGGAGCTTAAATTGAGTTACTCTAGTAAGGAAACCCTATAATCTACTAGTATATATATATATATACACACGTATATGTATGTGTGTGTGTATATATATATATATCTCTCTCTCTCTCTCTCGCATTATGGTTGCTTAAACTAAGTTCCTTGATTCCAAGGGTTTACGTAGTTCAAGGGCTGAGGATCTAGGGTTTGGGCTTTAGGCTTGATAACGTTGAAAAAGATTGGAATTTAGAGCCTCACTTGGGTCACAAGGGCTCTTAAACAGGATGTTAACCGGGTTCTGAAAAGTTTCGGGCTTAGAGTTGAGAGTCTAGGTCGGATAGGTTTAGGAATCAACCCTGGAAGGAACAGGATTGGGCGAACTGTCCTGTGGAGCATGGTGAGATGGCCCTCCACAATCGATCGGCCCAGTGCCGCTCACTGCAGCACCACCGCACAGCTAACCCTGAACCCTGACTCCTAAAGACCCTGAGCCCGAAAACCACAAACCCTAAACCTTGAAACCCTAAACCTCGAAACCCCGAAACCCCGAAACCCTAAAGCCTCGAGCCTTGAAGCCGGCTTGACCTCAGACGCGAAAGCCCTACACCCTAAGACCTTTAAGCTTGCCCCTAAACCCTAGTGTTAAGGAGACCCCTTAAAGGGGACCCTTCTAAACCCTAAAGCCCGATACCCCCACAGGCCTAAAGCCGAAAACAAAAATCCTAATGGCAGAAGCCAGAAAGTTGGAACGTGGGTTAAGGAGGATTCGTGCTAGGATCCCTTATACTTAAAGCTTTACCTTAAGGCCATGAGGATGATCATGTTCCAACTTTCTGGCTTCTACTATAAACCCTGAACCCTAAACCCTAAACCCTAAACCTAAATGGAAAACCCTGAAGCCCTACAGTCCCTACAAGCCGAAAATTACATAACAAAAACGAGGTCCTGACTTGGAATCTTCAACCATAGGACCATAAACCCCCTAAGCCCTAAACCCTAGACCCTGAAACCCTGAAACCTAAACCCTAAACCCGAAAATTACATAACAAAAACGAGGTCCTGACTTGGAATCTCGAAAAGGAACGTGGTCGCCATCGTCTGAGGCCTGTCAGGATTTCCTTGGTTATTGAAAACCTTCGGCGTCGAGTATAGGCCTTAGGGTCATATAGGTCGTCAGATCTGACGAGTATGGGATAACGCTTAAATGAAGGGTCTCGGACAATCTCATCTGGCTGAACTTCAAAATGAAGTCATGGAGTCTTGCGGGGGAGCTGAATGTGTTGGGCTTTTCTGTGCTGGGGCTGGGGTTTAGTAAATTTAGGGCTCATGTGCTAGACTGGGTGAAAAGGAATTTGCAAAAGGTTTTGGGGACCTTCAACAATTGTCGACCCTGAAACCTGAGCGGATAACGTAGTGACAAGCCACATAAGGCCAGTAGGAGTTGGGCCACACTTCGTATGTTTGCTTTCAATAACCCTTACACTATGCTTTATAAAGCCTTGTCGACCCTTATGGAGAAAAAGAGCCTGCAACACTACAATGTTAATTATGTATTTGGGTAGTTTTCTAAATTAGGGTCCCTTTTAGGGTCCTTATTATAAGGGTGCCGTACTAATTATAATGGGGACCTAAAAAGGGATCTTAAGTTGGAGAACTACCCATTTACAGAGTTCAGGACCAATGCTCAACAGCTTAGCAGGCCCATACCTGCGCCGTTCCACGGCCAGCGCGTGCTGCCAGCTTCTCGATGACCTGCACCGATTCTTGATCCCAAGTATGGGGATGTGGCTGGGTAAGACGAGTTGTACTAGGTCGCACCAGGGGCGTGTGCTAGAATCATGAATTCGTTGGTGTACGTTTGACTTGATGCCACCTCCCCTCAGACACGCAGACACGCACGTTTCCATGTGTTACCACCCCGTGACCAATTTCAAAAGCCAGCCATTACATCTACCAGCGGGTCCATATATCTGTGTTTTTATCCGAATGAAAGCTCTAGATGGATGTATCCGGTTTAACGCCAAAGTATCTGTATTCAGGGTTTAGGGCGTTGGGTTTCTATACTAGCAATTGCTAGTATGGTTTGGGATGTTCCCTAAACCCTAACCCTAAACCCTAAACCCTAAGCCCTAAACCATGGTTTGGGCAATGTATCCTCCAGGTACCTATAGGACCCTGTAAAGAAGGCCCGAAAGCTCCAAATCGCCGAAGGATCCGCTGTAGCAAAGGTCGGTGCGCTTGCTCTAACCCTTATAAGCATCAAAACAGCCCACAAGCCTTATATAGTAGGGTCTTTGGGCCCATAAAGCCTTAAATATGGGTCCTTTGGGGGTCCGGGCAAAGCATCACAGAATAGGCTCTTAGGCTATAAGACTCGAAGAGCCCGAACTCTAAGATGCTGAAGTCGAAAATCCCAAGCTCCGCACTCTGAAGCATAAGGCAGGCGTTGTTTATGGTGTTCGCATGCCCCAGGATCCTATATTGCAATGTTTTCAGGGGGTGTCGAACTCCGTTAGTAGCGCGGTAGCTTTGTCGTGGGGCCTTCCGCGGTTGTGTTTTGCTTCTGGTTTAGGGTTTAGGGTTTAGGGTTTAGGGTTTAGGATTTAGGGTTTAGGGTTTAGGGTTTAGGGTTTAGGGTCTATGTCCAACATCTCGCTGCTACCGCTGCTGGCAGTTGCACCATTGCCGTGATGCCACATGCTGTGCTGCTGGCAAAGCCAACCGCATCTGACATTGGGCGTGTCCTTGCACAAACCCTAAAACCCTAAGCCCTCAACCCCTAAACCACTCTGATTCGTGCAATGCCCTGAGCGAGGGCCATCTGGGTGCATTTAAGAAATCAAAGGATCCCTGTCTCTGGTTCAAACAGGTTTAGGGTTTAGGTTCTACGTAACCCATAGGGCCCCTTAGGTGGGGTGTATATGAAAGCGTAACAACTTTGATCAAGAGGCCGAAGGATGAATCCAGATAAATATCCCGACGTCTACCTCAAGGATATACGGCCCCTGGTTGTAGGAGTACAGGATCTAAGAAACGCCTATGTAGTTTTAGGCTCTTGCAAGCTGTTCGCTGTACCCTAAAAACTCATCCAAAGATCTGACGGTTCTATGACAAACTATCTTGAGACCCCCGGTTGAACTTTCATAATACCCTAGACCCTGAATCCTAAACCCTATACCCGAAACCCTAAATCCCAAACCCTCAATCCAAAACCCTAAATCCTAAACCCTATACCCGAAACCCTAACCCTAAATCCAAAACCCTTGAAACTTCTTCTGAGCTATCCGAAAAGTCTTCAAGCCAAGTGGGTGTAAGCTTCCTGGTTCCCGGCATTTGGGATTCAGATCTTCTCTCATCTCTCAGTCTTCAACCATACAGCCATAAACCTTACTTATACCGGATTTAGGATTTAGGGTTTAGGGTTTTTAGGATTTAGGGTTTAGGGTTTGGGGTTTAGGAGTTAGGATTTTCAGCGAACCCCAGAAAGTTGGAACATGGAGTTAGGATGATTCGTGCTAGGATCCCTTATATTTTCCCTTAAGGGTACCAGGAGAATGACGCTCCAACTTTTCTGGCTTCTACTATAAACCCTGAACCCGAAACAGAAAAATCCTAAAGCCCTACAGTCCCTACAAGCCGTAAATAACATGAAAACGAGGTCCTGACTTGGAATCTTCGACCATAGGACCATAAACCCCCTAAGCCCTAAACCCTGAAACCCTGAAACGTAAACCCTAAACCCCCAACCCTAAAACCGAAACCCTAAACCCTAAACCCTAAACCCGAAACCCTAAACCCTAAACCCAAAACCCTAAACGCCCTCAAAAGAGCAGGGCCTTGCCCAAGAAGAACAGGGACTTGTTGATACTGCTGGACTCCGCAACGTACTCAGTGCCGGCCTGCCAGTACCCAAAGGATCGCTATAGGGCATATTTAGGGTTGTGTTGTGTTAGGGTTTGAGGTTTAGGGTTTAGGGTTTAGCGCTTAGACTAGTATCATTACAGAAGGCTCTTAGTTACAGATATTTGGGCCCCAGAAGTACATACTATACCTGTCGCTTGGACCCTTTGGGGTAGCAGCTTAGCAAGGCGTGCTCCCTTGTTCAAGCGAGGAATGTAGGTAAGGGATCCTCATTGTGATTCTTTCAAAGGTTTTTCCGGGCTACAAGTACTCCTGAAATGATGCAGCATTTTGCGTCTCCATGCCAAAATTCATAAAGTTCTACGACTTGTGAAGAGCAGTTTGCTTTACAGAAAAGACCCTTGGATAAGTTCGTAATATGAATTACAGAACTGTATTTCGATAAACCAACATACTGATATACACCCCCCCCAGAAAACTCCTTGCACCCCGACAACAGCCTATGAAATACTGTTTATGACTACGGTACTGCAAAACCCTCAGTAGGGTCAACATAGGTGCCTTTATCATTAGAAAAGGGTTTTGAGGTACAATATACCATACATTATACATATAATAAGGAACCCCACAATGGTATTGGTAATTATTTAGACCCCTAGATTGTCGAAACCTTCTAAAGTCCTGAAAGTTGCTTTCCCAATAAGCCACGAAAATAAAATCTTAAACTTTCACATTACTACAAAATTATAAGAACCCCAAAGGTTTGAAGTTTGGGTATTGGAGAACTATATAAGCAAACAACCCGTACAAATCCACCCGTCGTCGATCCTAAACCCTAAACCGATGCTGTCCGAGTCCAAGTCCTCCAAGCGTTCGTTCCCGGCCAGGTCCACGATGACCAAGCGGCCTATCCGGGTGACCTGTCCCGGAGTCTCTCGTTGTTTGTGCTTGTTGCTTAATCTAGCGGCCTTAAGAAATTAGAAAAGGGTTTTGGGGTATGTTATACTCTCATTATAATAAGGAGCCCTTAGAACAGTGTACTGTACCCCTAAACTCTGAACCCTGAACCCCTACACCCTAAACTCATGGTATGTGTTCCGTTTGCTTGCTTTGTTGGCTTGGGAGTGTACCGTCTTATGTTAGGGCTCATGGTTTTGCGGCGCTTGGGGTCTAGACTCAAGAGGTGGAAGCTCAAGGTTGCGAAGGGGGGGGAGGGATGGTCAATGGCAGTCGGAATCTCCAGCTTGCAGGGGCTTGGCCTTTAGGGTTGAGGGTAATGCTGGCTGGTAAATCACGGGTGCGGGGATGTAGGGTTTTGGGCTTATGGGTTTAGAATTGATCGTTTCGCCCCAAGGTCCACGATGCGCTTAAAAAAAACCTTGAACTCTGCGATCACTGACAGCTCGCAGCACTGGTATTTCTGCGACTCTTATTCTTAGTATTAACATTATACTGATATAAACCATATTTTATCAGCATGATGATGATGGTTATTACTATTGCTATTATTATAGTTACTGTCAAAAATTGTTGTTGACCTGAGGAGCCCTGGGTCCACAGGATCTTGCAGCCTAGAGTGAGCAAGGGATCTTGCAGCAACTGGGCTTAGGGTCTTGGAGCTTTAGAGCTTTATACAGGGTTTTAGGGTTTAGGATTCTACCGTCTAGAGTTTTTAGGGCTTTAGGGTTTTTATTCGAGTTTAGCGTTTGGAGCTTTGGGGTTTTAATGGGGTTTTAGGGTTAAGGGCTCCATTCATGGTTCGTCGGTTTACGGTTTGGGCAGCAGCTGGAGGTGGGGATTACGTAGCTCCTGGTGCTGACTACCAGGCCTCTTCACTGTAGGTTCCTACCCACTGCTTGAGGAAGGAATATACGTACAGCTGGAAAATAACGGCTGTACGTGGAAGAATCTGTAGAGGGATATTTGTTATTTTGGAGTTTCAACACGCATACACTAGGAACCTTCTCTCATAAAGATCCCAAGCGTAAAATTGGGACTAATCGGCTAATCATGTCAAGACAACCCCATGTTTCACAAAGCCCGATATGCACCGAATAAGACCTCTTAACAAAAGCCCCAAAACAAGGCTACAAAAACACCCACATTTCAAGGTTGGTTGCAACCCTACCCCCAAAGCCTAAACCCCTAAATTGTAAATCCCTGAGCCCTAGACCCGTAAAGCCCTGAACCACTGAACCCACGAACCCATACTATAGGGGCCCTAATACCTAGAATAATCGGGTTTTGGGGCCCAATATACCAAAATTTTAATAAGGCACCCCCCCCCAAAAAAAATAACATAGCTAATTATCCCTAACCCTCCAGATACCTATATAGGGTCTAGGGGCTCCAGTACCCTCTATAGTGGAGGGTTGCGGTATTAAGGCTCCTACTTGGAGGTTCGTGGGTAGTTATAAGTGGGGTTATAAGTCCCCTAGTTAGGGTTATAACTATAGTTACCCTACTTATAACCCCACTATAGTTACCCTACTTATAACCCCACTTATAACTACCCACGAACCTCCAAGTATAGTAGACCCGAAAGCTCTCCGCTACCTGGGCTGGCTCGTTATCTTCGCCCAGAGGGGCATCCGCCTGACACTGCGATGAAAGTTCGGAGGTTTTTTTTTTTTTTAAGTGCAGTGGCTCTTCGGAGGGTTTAGGGGTTAGGGTTTAGAATTCAAGGGTTTATAGGGTTTAGGTTAGGCCTTTAGGGTTTAGCATGTCAAGGTTTAGGGTCCACATATGCTACGTCCCGGAATACCATTCTGATTGAGGTGTTAGGGGCCTGATTTCATAATGGTCGTGTATATACATACATATATATATATATATATACATATATATATATATACGTATGTATGAAGCCTCTGGGACTAGGATGCAGAGCTCACCTGAACCCTACGACCCAACCTACGTTTTGAAGCTTCTTTTGGGGTTCAGGGCCCAAGGCTCAAGGATTTAAAGAGGCTGCAGCTTAGGATTCAGGCCTATATAATCCTAAACCCCAAACCGTCAGAATCTCTGGCCCAAAGCACACCTAAACGCTAAGCCAGAAACCTAAACTAAACCCTAAACGCTGAGACGTATACTGTCATATACTGTCTAGGCACTTGGACCCTTCGGCTCAGTCATTCTAACGCAAAGCAGCAGTACCACCCCGGGCAGGCTCTCGTACTCGTTTAATCATAGCCCGCACCCTCTAGAAGCTCTTAGTTTGGGGTTTAGGTTGAGGGTTTAGAGTGCCTTGAAGGAAGCCGGCTTGAATGGGACAGGGACGCGCAGTGCTGGGGTTCCCTGTGCTTGACCATCAGGACATAGACACTAAACCCTAGATCCCAAACCCTATATAACTCGCTGGCGGGTCGGGTAAACTGTGAAGCTATGGTTGACTTCTTGCCAGGGGCGGCTGTCCTTGGGCTTCAGGATTAGGGGTTCAAGGTTTAGGGTATACTTTGATTCCAACGGCCTATAGCCTATCAGTAAAAGGTGCCTTTGTTATCATACCTTGTTGTCGGGCTTGAGGCTACAGGAACGGCTTAGAGTGTAGGGCCGTCGGAGTCCAATTACACATGTAGTGTGTGTGTGTGTGTGTGTGTCTGTCTGTGTGTGTGTATTTCCACTCACATGTACATATATATATATATATATATATTGTATATATATATATATATATATGTTCGCATGTACTCCGGCCTTGTGTGTAGGAGCAAGCCAAGTTCTCGACTTGTTGGATCTATAATGAGTTGGGTACACATCATAATGGGCTCTAAGCAAGGGGACATCGGTGCGAGTTACTACACAGGAGCCCTTCAAAGAACCCTTCGACGGGGCCTCCAAAGGCATGGAGCACTCCACGCAAAGTGTGAGCAGCGTGTGAGACCGAGAGGAAACCTCAAGGAGAGGACTCTCCCTAAACCCTAAACCCTAGACCCTAAACCCTAAACCCTAAACCGTGACTCTCCCCGGGTCGAGGAGATTGAAGGGCCCCTGAAAGTGTCCTAACATAGGAGCCCGATTTAGAAACCTCGGGTCTTTATAAGGGTTCCTTAAATGGATCCTAACATTTTGGGGATTATAGGACCAGGGACCAGGGTTTCTTAATCAGGTTCCTACATTATATTGGCTATCATAGAAAGTTTCTTGTAAGGTCTCCTAGAAGGGTGTGTGGTTTATCGCTTTACGGTTTGGGATCTTGACATTTTCGCTGTTAGAGACCTGGGCGTTCATAGCCCCCGAACCCCGAAACCCTAAACCCTGAACCCCGGACAAGACGTGCACATCAGTGATCGAATCCGGGCCTTTGGGAAGTGGCATGCAATTTGCATGTTAGGGAGTTCGACTATAATTAAATCATAACTTTGTGATAACACTTTGGAATATCTAGGCTCCCTTAGCTCTCCGGTGTTCGCGCAACATAGGATCTTGCAGCATGTCGTGGTGTGGTTATAGAGGGACCCGGCACCCTAAATCCCTCACCCTTGCAAAAGCCCTCCGGAACCTAAACCCGAAGCCATAAACCAAGCCCTGTATTGCACACCGACGCCCCGCGGAATGATCCTTATTACGCAGCGGTTTGGGGTCTGGGATGTAGGGTTCAGGGTTTAGGGTTTAGAATTGCGGCATTCAGGGGCCTAGGCGGGCCCGGAACGCTTAACCCCAAAGGGTTTAGGGTTTAGGGTTGTGAGGTCACCCTGGGGGCTCCATTGAAGCCTACTTGAGCGGGTGCTGGTTCGGTTTACGGCTTAGGGTTGAGGGTTCAAGGTTTAATAAGCCCCATATGCCCTAAACTCAAAAAACCTTCCCCAAACCTCCAGGTACCTTCTATATAGGGCCCTAGAAACTCTAGTACCCTCTATAGCAGGTACCTGGAGGGTTAGTGTTTCACCTTGAGGCTTAGGGTGCAAGGCTTAAGCAGATCAGGGTTTCCCTATAAACCCTAAAACCGGTTCGGGGTTGGGTTTAGGGTTTAGGGTTTAGGGTTTAGGGTTTAGGGTTTATAGGGTTTGGTTTATAGGGTTTAGGTTTTTTTTAAGTGTAGTGGCCTTTTGGTTTAGGGTTTAGGGCCGCCCTGCCTCGTTGTATCGAGTATGGGCCACGCGCCGCCTCTTCTCGGCCTCTGTGAAGATCGCAAGGACCTTCAGACCCAGATCTGGGGTTTAGGGCAGTTTAGGGTTTAGGGTTTAGGGGTTTGAGATTCCTAAGGGTTTAGGGTTTAGGGTTTAAGATTCCTAAGTAACACATTGGCCTTCAGTTCAGAATTGAATAAGCTTCCTTTAAGGTTTCCTCGAAGAGTTCTATAGGAACCGCCATGCACAGAGAGGACCCTAAGCAACATTTAGGCTGCGATGTCAGCTGTTGTGGGGGCATGTTTACTCAAACCCAAAGAGCAGTTGCTGCATGGAAGCCCAGATTTGTACTATGAAGTGAGGCTCTTTTGGTATGCAGATGAGATCCTCAAGAAAGCCATGCAGCTCGGATCCAGAGACTGCAGCCCTGTAGGCAACAGTGAGACGATACTTACAGGAATCACACATAGCAAACGACGAGAAGACCAGCACAGCACTGAAGTGCTCACTCTCCCGCTCTCTACCTCTAACTCTATGCGTGCATATGCATATATAAATATATATATATATATATATATTATATGCATATGAGAATATATGCATATCTCTATTCCAACAATGAAGAAATGAATCCAAGGCGAAAGCGCGATTTCAGCTTCTGCATGCAGGGGTTTCGGGTTTGGATTAGGGAACTAAGGCTGGACATAGAGTTTCGGGGCAAACGGTGTTCGTGTATATCAACCAAGTAACGACTTGAAGTCAGGGAAGTATTCCGACTATGTCAGTGTCAGGTGGTAGGCTTCAGTCTTCATCTACCGTCTCCGAATTCTGAAGTTTTCGTACCCGGCACCCTCAAACCTGCTACTACATCAGTGTCAGGTTGCAAGCTTTAGAAGCTAGTCAATATACTACCTTATACTGTATTATACTATATAAAACTTGATAATTTTTCAATACTAAGATACACTATATTATACTATACTACACCGTTCTGGCACATTTAGACCGAAACCCTAGAGCTGCAAATTGGGCTCCCACTTCGTCTGCAGAGGACACGATTTTCTCTTTCAGCCCGTCGGCGTAGAATCCTCGACCTCCCGAGGGTTTAGGGTTTAGGGTTTAGGGTTTAGGATTTAGGGTTTAGGGTTTAGGGTTTAGGGTTTAGGGTTTAGGATTTAGGGTTTAGGGTTGCGCCAGGCATAGACCCGGCTCAGGGTTTACTCAGAGCACTGTAGGGGCCTTAGGGTCTGGGGCCTGGGGTCACACGGCTACATTCTAATATGGGGTTTTCGAAAATAGGGGACCCTAATATAGTACCCTAAATAGTAGGATCCTTATTATAAGGACCCCCAAAAAAGGTACCCCATATAGGTATAAGGAACCCCCAAGGCACAGGCACAGCATTGGTATTTATCGAGGCTTCTACAATAAAGCCACGACGATTACTGCGACAAGTACCACCCCTGTCGCCCCATATAGAGGGTCAAAAAGCTCCTGAGAGGAAGACCGAGGCCGCAAACCACTAAAACCCGCAGACCCTTAAACCCGAAGGACCGGCGCTACCTAGAGGCTCACACCCTACCCCTGTTTTAGGGTACCTACTTTTCTTTATAACAGATCCTAGCTAAAGACCTAGGTACGCTAAAACAGGGGTAGGGTATGAGCCTCTGGGTTTTGCCTTCAAGCCGAAACCCTCAAGCCCAGCACCATTAAACGGTTTATTGTTTGGGGGTTTAGGGTTTGAGGTTTAACCTTAAAGCCCGAGACACTCAACCTCCAAACCCTTGCAGTGAGAAACCTTTAGCAAACCCCGCAGACTCCACCCGAATCCCCAAACCCTAAACTCGATCAGGTGTTCTTGAAATTCGAGACCTTAGACGAGGAACCGACCCTGCAAGAAAAAAAGTACGGAAACACAGCCCTAAACCCTAAACCCTAAACCGCCCAAAACAAAGAAGCACCTTCGGGATCTTCCTTGACGACCAGATTCTGACCTGGGGGGGCGAGAGGAGGAGTACCGGGTTCCTTCACAGAGGCGTTTAGGATTTAGGGGTTTAGGGGTTTGGGGTTTAGGGTTCTAGTTTAGGGTCGGGTTTAGGGGTCAAGGGGTTTGGTGTTGAGGGTTCTATGACCCAGAGGGTCCATATATACTGCCGGGTTTCGGCCCCAAGCGGCCAGCCTAATCAAGGTTTCGGCTGGCCTGATTCCGCAATTACTGTGCATATGGACTCTTGGCAACCCTCTGGGTCTATCTCCCCCTCTTGAGGCTTCCTTGAGGGCTACTTTAGAGGTTCTTTATTAAGGGATGTTGCTGGAATTTGTAAGGTTCCGGCTAGAGCCCCATGCAAGCCTTAAAAAGTGACGCTTATGTTTAGTGTTTGGGTAGGGTTTTACTGCTTTTAGGGCCGTAGGGCCATCGGGCTTGAGAGATTCAGAAATTTCGGGCTTCATGGTTTTACCCTAAACCCTGAACCCTAAACCCTCAACCCTACACCCTAAACCCTAAACCCTAAACCCTAGACCCTAAACCCTAAACCCTACACCCTAAACCCTAGACACTAAACCCCAAACCTTCTAAGCCCCAAACCCTTAGGGCTCCCCTGTAAAGGAACCCAGGCCTGAAACCGCTGGGTTTTAGGCTTGGGGTTTAGGGGTTTAGGGGCTTAGGGTTTTAGGGGTATAGGCTATAGGGTTTTAGAGTTTGGGTTTAGGGTTTAGGGTTTAGGGCTTTAGAGGTTTAGGGTTTGAGGGTTTAGGGTTTAGGAGGGTTCAGGGGTTTGGGGTTTTGGGTTTCCCCCTTTAAGGAGCCCTGAAATCCTTAGCATTAGGGCGACCTGTCTCGCTGAGTGCCCGGCTTTGTGGGCCAATTTTGCGCAAGAGGTCGTTCACCTGGGCGGTTGCAGTTTTTTTGGAGGGGGGATTTTAAGGGTTACACAGTGTTATTTAGGGCTTGGTAGACTTTTGTTTCGGGTTTTCCAAGGTTCTACAAGGTTTGTCCACCTTGCAAGCCGGCACACAAAGACATCAAGAATTTGGTTAAGTGAACATAGGCGAGCAAGAGCCACGGACAAAGTATCACACACACACACACACAGAAGGTTTGATCAACTCCCATCTTTAGGCAACGAGACTCAATTTCAATGGAAGTAACGCAAGAGTAAGCTCCCGGACGCGCTCCATGTAGAGCTCACAGTAGGACCTGATTCTCATGCTTTTGGATATCCAGTGGGACCTTGATATTCGGGATCCTTAAGTAAAGAGCCCTAGTTTCAAGGCAGATGCCTTACATCCGTTAACCCTCCTCAAAGGAACCGGTCAATCCCAGCCAAGGCCAAGGCATCCGAACACCCTAAACCCTAAACCCTAAACCCTTAACCCTAAACCCCCAGCCAAGGCCAAGGCATCCGAACTAAATACTCCACGCCGTCTGGGGCCGATGCCTCGGAGAGCGCGGTGAAGGGTAAGGTGGATTCGTTGCTGGTTTAGGGTTTAGGGCTGAGGCCCTGAACCCTCAACCCTAAACCCTAGGCTTTAGGGTCAAGCGCTTGCAAGAGAAAGCTGATGCCTTGAACAGGAAAATTCGAAAACTTCAAGAACGATCCTGAAGAAACCGGATCGGAAAGCGCTCCGATGACTTCTTACAGAGCTTGAATCATGAAGCCGACATGCCGTAGCTGAAACTGAAACTGACTCCAATGCCTTCCCCTTCTTACGGTTTTGGGGTTGAGGGTTTAGGGTTCCTGGCTTCCGTACAACAAACTTGTGGTAGTGTGTTCACTCTTTACGTTTTCCATAAAGTTCGCTCCAAAGGACCCAATAACAAGGTACTTTGGGTTTCGGATAGTATAGTGGTTAATACGAGGGAGAGTATATGATTATTAGGTACTTGGACCCGTGGGGCTTTTTCGGGTTGAGGGATAGCGGCTTCTAAACATGGCCCGCCCCTGAACCTCCTCGAAGGAGCGCACCCTGATAACTACAATTGAGCCGGAAAGCGAAACCCTTCCGTGATCTGTACTCCAAGGCCAACGAGGTTCACGAACCTACATTGTATATGTTTGGCCTTTAAAGGACATGAATTTAGGCATTAGCGGAGTACATATACTAATAGAGGTACACGGGCCCTAAAAGCCTACACCACGCGCCTTAAAACCCCCATACTAAACCCCTCTAGAACGGACCCTCGAAGGAGATCTTAAAGCAACGCTGGACCTTAAACCCTCTAGGAGGTTAGGGTTAAGGGTGTAGGGTTTAGGGTTTAGAGTTTAGGGTTTTGGGCCTATATCTCAAACCCCAAAAACCCTCAACCCTCAGCCCTCTGAACCCCCAACCCTCAACAGGGCACGCGAAACCCTCAACCCTGTAAACCGTCCTTGTAGGGGCCTTAATAATTAGAATAGGGTTTTGGGGGGTACGTTGGACTATAATTATAATAAGGAACCCCCAAAATATTATAGCTGAATTATTAAGACCTCTAGATTATGCTGGCATTATAGTAAGGAGCCCACAAAATATTATAGGTAGTTATTGAAGCCCCTATATTAGGCAGGGCCTTCGTCTGCAACTCGGTAAAGAGATCCTCGAGAGCAAAGTGGATGATACCTGCTAGGCTTTAGGTGCCCTTTAAATGGCTCCTTCATAGGGGGGGGTTCTATCGGGTTGTCGCGCTTTTTTTCGCTGGTAGTTTGGCCTGCTTTAAGGTTTGTCTTACGTGGCAGGCGTGCCACATTTGAGCATAAGCTAGTTTTGGGGCCTTAAAAACCTAATCCTTCTAGAAGTCCAAATGTGTGCAACTTCAAGCGCCCAAGAAACTGATTCAGAACGACCTTGCCCGACAGGATACTAAGAATACTTGTGATAGTTCTCATGACTCTAAATTATTGATATTGTTATGATTATCGTGGCTTCTTAGAGGGGTTCAGGGCGTAAGGCTTTGGGAGAGGTCTTGAGAGATGGCCACAGGATCTTTTCCGAACCCAAAGCCAGATTCGTGCCTGCCCTCTGTGGGAACGGACGGACTTTGTGTGGACGTCAACATGGTTGGGACATGGATGCTCTGACGGACTTTGTGTGGAAGTTTAGTTAACATGGTTGGGACATGGATGCTTTGTGGGAACGGACGGACTTTGTGTAGACGTTAACATGGTTGGGACATGGATGCTCTGTGGGAACAGACGAGCTTTGTGTGGACGTTAACATGGTTGGGACATGGATGCTCTGTGGGAACTGACGGACTTTGTGTGGACGTTAATTAACATGGTTGGGACATGGATGCTCTGTGGGAACGGACGGACTTTGTGTGGAGGCTAATTAACATGGTTGGGACATGGATGCTTTGTGGGAACACGGATGCTGGATGCAGACACTTGAAAAACACAGGAAAATCCAAAAACCTTACGAGAAAACACACCATAATGCCGCCTATCTGCAAAAAACACACACGATAACGCCCTCTATGTGCAAGACACACAGGAGAATGCCAGGGAAAATAAGGCGCGCACACCTTCTATCAAGGTCCCGATACTTTTGTTTAGAGTTGGGGTTTAGGGGTGGTTTAGGGTTTAGGGGAGTGGCACCACAACCCCCAGACTGGGTCCCTCTTGATGCAAGGAAGACGTGATCCTTTTTGTCTATCTTTGTTCATATGGGTTTAGGGTTCTAAACGGTTTAGGGTTATGGTGGGTTTAGGGTTTAGGGTATGGGCGTCCAGAAAATTATACAGAAGCCCAAACCACAAAACAAGCAAAACTAGTCTAAACCCTAAACCCGTCCCTGACATGGACAAAGGAGAACTCTGGGATTGAGGGTTTAGGGGGACGGTTTGTCGATGCTTAGGGATTTGGGGGTTCAAGGCTTAGGGTTTAGGGTTTAGGGTTTAGGGTTTAGGGTTCAAGGACCAAAGTCTTAGAACAGATTACCGGTAATCTGTTCTGCGGAAGAGAACCCTGCTGGAACTCTTAGAAGAACCCCTTTTTCAATTCGGCCTCTGCGTTCTGGGCTTAGGCGAGCTTCTGTACACGGAAGCCCTGAGAACGAATTTTGACACAGCAGAAACTACCCTGCACCCTTGACTCCAGACACCCGGACCCTAAACCCTAAACCCCAAACCCTATAAACCCTAAGACCTGAACCCCAAACCCTCAACCCTAAACCCTAAACCCCAAACCGTAAACCCTAAGCCAAAGAAAGCTGAGAACGGCCCAGGGCCTTTGTCTCCCAGCTCCCCGTCGGATCTGGCCGCCTTGGGCTTCTCTGATCCCGAAAACCCAAGGCCACGGCCCTCCATGGGTTCAGGATTCCTAAAACCCTAAACCCTAAACCGTAAGCCCTAAACAGGATTCCTAAACTCTAAACCCTAAATCCTGAACCTTAAGCAGGATTCCTAAACCCTAAACCCTAAAACCCTAAACCCTGAAACCCGTTTTGGGATAGAGGAAAAGGACTAGACACGCCTATATAACTCGAGCACTCGTCAGCCTGGGAGAGGAGAGGGGATGGCGGGCTTGAGGGCTACGACTTGTACCCTTCAGGGTTTAAGGTTTAGGGTAAACGGTTTAGGGTAAAGGGTTTAGGGTTTAGGATCTACGGTTTAGGGTTCAGGGTTTAAGGTTTATAGGGTTTAGGGCTTACGGCTTAAAGGGTTTAGGGCGTTTAGGGTTTAGGGTTTGGGAGACAAAAGTGGCGCCGATCCCTCCCCAAGGGCCCGGCAGTGGAGCCGCTGATCGAAAACGTCTTCCCTTGGACAGTCGCTGAGGAGATCGCGCTTTCGGAATTCGGCTTGACGGCTTTCGGATTTTAGTCAGAGTTTGCCTAGATTCCGTAAGTACCGTCTATTACTATCGTGGTCTAGATACCTGCTATCATGCCTGCTTTGCAGGAGCATACGCCTTAACAAATTTGTTTTGTCAGTACTCAAAAACAATATAATGTAGGGGATTCAATAATTAGAAAAGGGTTGGGTTTGGGGGCCCAGTATACTATAATTATAATCAGCAACCCCCAAAAGAGCATAGGTAATTATTGAGGCCCCTGTAAACCCAGACTAGACCATGGCAGCTTAAGGACTGGTGTCGGGTTCCCTATTTCTGGAACCGGAGATGCGACAGCACGCGCGCATTCACATTAGGTAAAGCCTCTTCGAAACAAGTTCGGTTGCACTCCGGCACTGCGAAGGTTGACCTGCAGATTGTGCTAAACCCTAAGCGGTAAGCCGGATTACCGGATTACCTAGATGCATACGTACTTCTGCTATGGACGTAGCTCCCAAAATCTGAATAAAGTCTTGGGGGACCTAATTCTATAATGGTAGAACATACTATACTATAAAATGAAAACTGTCTATATATATATATATAATCATATCATATCATATCATATTGTACCATCTCACATTTTGCGGGCTGTTTGGGTTCTACAAACTACGCCCCCACCCCAAAACGACCACAACCATCCTTCGACTGCCCTGAGCTACCCAGAACCTCTCTTTGCAGGTCTCTTCAAATAAACCCGAATACGCAAGTCCTGGAGGCTCATACCCTACTTTTTTTTTGGGGGTGAACCTATAGTTCTTTAGTTAGGACCTGGTAGTCTATAGAAAAATAGGTACCCTAAAACAGGGGTAGGGTATCAGCCTCACGAAAAAAGTCTTTCTGAAGTTCCGGTACGATCCAGCCACGGAGCTGCTGTGCTTCTGTCTCATGCACGGTTTCAACTCAAAGGATTCCCGAAGCCCTACATGGTTTTTTTAAGGCCTCGAACAAAACCGTGTAGGGTCCAGGGTTTAGGGTTAAACCTCTGAGTTTAGGGCTTAGGGTTTCCATGCGACAGAATGGGCGGACAGGCCTCAATCCAGAGACTGACGGCGAACACATGTTATTCAAGCTCTACCCTAAACCCTGAACCCTAAGCCCTAAACCCTCTCAGCCTTGCGTCTGAACTCCAAATCCCGACGAGCCTACTATGTATTGGAAGAAGCAGGTAGGTTGGCCCCTAAGGTATATACGACATTGGTAGTGCAGGCGCCTTAATAATTAGAATTGGGTTTTTGGTGGTATACTAGAATTGGGTTTTTGGAGGTATACTATACCATAAAAAAACAATAGGGAACCCCCAAAATAGTATACGGTTAATTAGTTATTATTTGGCCCCTAGGTTGCTTAGATGCTCTGAACATCACGAAGCTCCAAGGCCCAACACCCTGAACCTTCATGCCCGGAACTTCTGCAACAAATCTTACAGTAGAAGCCCAAAAGTTGGAGACCCAATAGCCTAAATCCTTAAGAGTCATATATCTGGAATCCCAGCACTAATTGTCCTTAATCCGGTTTCCAACTTTTTGGGGGTTACGATAAGTCTGGACCGGTTGCTGAGACCCCGGCCACTGGAGGTCTGTCCATAAGCCAGAATGGCACCATTCATGCCCTGACTGCTTGGAGATTTGAGGGGAATGTCCCTACTGTCTCCATTGTAGTTCCATTTTTTGGTTTAACCAGTAATATATTAAGGATCCTATAATAAGGTGACCCCCAAAAGGAACTACAATGGAGACTATAGGTCGGTTTGTAGTCGAGTCGTACGCCGCTTGCATGGTGTGCCTGCTTCGAGGCGCTGTTGGTTTCTACCTATAAAGCCAGACTTTAGCGTCTTAAGGATGCTGTGCCGCAGTCACATCATCCAGTAAAGCCAAGATGCAAGGCTTAAGGATAGGAAGCAGCGACACTACTCTTTTGGAGGGAGTGCTATACGGGCAAGGTGCGGCCAACTGTCATCTGGCAGCCTTGACGGAGAATCACCTCCGCGACAATGCATGGAAAGCCCCCATGTACCCTCGATGTTCCAGACAACACGACGTCTGCATGGTGCTGTAGCATCAATATGGTGAGATCGCCAGACTAGAATTTGGAATGCTTACTCAAAGTATCCTTTTACGGTCACTCTATCATTAAGTTGGATTTTTTTGTAGAACACCCAAACCCTATTCCACACAACAAGGGCCATATTTATTACAGCAAAACCCTATTCTACTCCATAAGGGCCCTATATTATTGCATAAATCCTAAAACTCCAACCGCAAACTCCTAAACCCCTAAGCCCTGTAAACCTTAAGCCTTGAGACCAGGGAGGAGACCTCTGCAGCGGAGAGGACGATCTCCCGAAAGCCCTGGCGATACACCTGGAATCAGAGGGTTTGGGGTGTAGGATTTAGGGTTTAGGCTTTAGAAGGGTTTAGGGTTCAGGGGTTTTTTATAAAGGTTTAGGGTTAGGGTTCAGGGTTTATAAGGTTTTGAGCTATATAAGGTGTAGAGGCTTTGTGGTCTAGGGCTCCGGTGTTTGTGGTTGAGTAAACCAAGGCTTTAGGAGTATAAGGTTGTTGGTTCAGAGTTTAGGTTTCAGGGTTTAGGGTTTAGGGTTTAGGGTTTAGGGTTCAGGGTTTAGGTTTCAGGGTTGTGCAGGGGGCTCATGTAAGGGTGAGATGGGGGCTTCCAGGTCTTGGTGTTTAAGGCTCAGGGTATAGGCTTTTGGGTTTGGGAGTTAGGGTTTAGGCCTGTGGGGATTTAGTGACTCTATGCCTGGCATCAATTGGTTCTGGCTTTACGCTTTATGGTATGGCTCAGGGTCTAGTACCTGGCGTGAGGGTTCAGGGGCAGTGGCAGTGACCTGGGCCAAGTCAGAAAACTGGTTGCGGTAGGCAGAACACAAACGCAAGCCGTGATGTAAAGCGCTTGTTGTTGTCTTTTGTGAGTTCAGGGCTCCGGATGTCCAAGCCTTCATCATAGATCCTCAACACCTTACGGCCTTTGGCGAGGCCTCCTCTGTCGTCGCCGTCTCCCCAAAGACATGGTCCATGAGGGTTTCGTCATCGGGTCGACCTGGGCGAAGGAAAGGCTGCTTGTTTTTAGGGCCCGGTCCGTTGTTGAGCTAGTTCGCAAAGTTGGGTTTAGCGTTTTGGCTCTTTCGTTATGGTTTGAGGGTGTAGGCTTGTTTCTCTGTAGTTTTGATGCTCCGCTGACTCGCATATTCAAGCGTTCGGGCCCAGAGGTCATGCTGCACAAAGACTTGCGGTTGTGTGAGGCCTAAAGACCATCCTATCGCAGGCCTTGGGGCTCCAGTACGGATTCTGAAGTGGTTGCGGCTATAGGCGGAGCTCGGGTTGCTAATGTATATAAAGAGTTCAGTATCATGCTATAGACTGAAACCGGGTGCGGCGCCCCGCAACGGGTCATTTCAAGCCGCACGGATGCGCAAGTTCAGTCCATAGTTGAGGGTATCAAGGTCTAGGCTCCTAAACCCTAAACCCTAAATCCTGGCCCTGGCTTTGTGAGGCTACTGTGAGGGCTTGTCACGTGGGACCTTCACTTTCAGGGACCCCTATCTAGGACCTGAAAGAGCACTGATAAGGGTTTTAGGGTTGAGGGTGATAATAGCAGATGATAGCAGGGTTCGTAGTGAGAGGACCCGTCAGTAAGGCACCCCCGGTTTTCTGAAAACAGGTGGAGTCTCCACGCAGCCTTCTGTACCGTGGGCTGCCCTAAATGTAGCCTTTTTGTTGGTCATCTGTGTGGAAAGTAGTTGATGCAAAACTCCCAATACTAAACCCTGAACCCTTGGTTTATGCCAAATGATAGAAGCCATATAAGCCCCGAGTCCCCAATCACTGAACCCTAACTCCCTACACCCTTAGAGTAAACGTTGTAGTAGTTGCTATAGTAGCCCTCTCTACGCCGGCCCTGTTGCCCTAAACCCGAAACCTCATAAACTCTAAGCCCTAGATATTCCCAAACGATAAAGCCCTAAACCCTGCCTCCAAGCCCTGAGCCCCTAACTCCAACTATATTTTCATGTGTAGTAACCCTTGTATCCAGCAAACTCAAAAGGGGTCGAGGCTCCCTGGCTTAGAAAGACAGAAACCCAATGCTCTACTATATAAGAACATAGAACCCTTTAGGTCTACACCCTAACCATAAGTATCGTGGAATAAAACTCAAATCCCAATTCTACTTATTAGGGCCCCTAGATTAAGCCCTAGCCCTAACCATCAAGCCTTGGCGACTGCCCGAGTCTCCGGGCGCAAGTGATCCAAATTCCGTAGCTCGCCGCGGGTTTTCAGCCTCGGGGTTCGTCAGGGTGTCAAAGGGGTAGTTCTGCAAGAAAAGGTCCCTTGTGGGGATCCTTAAAGGGATCTATGAGGGTGTCTATACAATTTCTATAAGAGGTTCTATATGGGTAGTTTTCAAATGAGGGTCCCTTTAGGGCTCCTTTTATATAAGGGTGTCGTACTTTTTTGGGGGACCTAAAAAGGGACGAACTACCCATGGGAAGGCTGTTCGCAGAAACTGCCATAGACGGCCATGCCGCAAATCAAAGGGCACGCCTGCGACTGTCAGCGAAGTCTTCAACCGGTAACCCACACGTTCAAGCTAGCTAGGGTTTAGGGTTTGGGGTTTAGGGTTTCCCCTTTAAGGTTTAAAAGCCATGTGGCACTTTCGAGGGTTTATGGATGGTTTCGTCATCATCAAATCGCTTCCCAGGTCCGAGCACCACATGTCAACAATAACACCTGTGACGAATCGCTTGGGGCAGTTTAGTGCTTCGGTTTGAAGCGCTGATTTAGGGTTTAGGGATGACCCAAAATCTACGACTCTAACCTTCGCAATCCCAAACAACTGACATCCTAAACCACCTGCTTCAAAACCCTGACACAACGACTTAAACCCTAAAGCCCGCACCTCAAATCCCAAGCTTCAACCCCACCATGCCTCAGCCAGAAGCCCCAGACGCCCTAAACACAAAGCCCCAGCCCCGAACCCCAAACAAACCAACACTGACTCAACAAGCACGGCTTTGGGTTGAGGGTTTGGGGTTTAGGGTTCAAAAACATTGTTGTAAGACCCGTCAAGAGCCCTACAAACACTAAGTTAAATCCTACATCCCCAAAGCCCCGGTGTAAGTCCCGGTCGATTTGGCGCTCCCATGGCCATCGCCATCCCGGAGGAGCCCACTGTCCTGGGCCACTGCTCATTAAAACCAGAGGGCCCAAGACTCCTTAAAAAAGGAACAGACCTTAAAGTATAGGGGCCTTAATATCATATTATGTTTAAAGGTCTATTCCTTAATCAAGGGGTATTGGGCTCTCTGGGAAGGAGACAAAGAAACGACCCCAAGCCCGAAACCCAAAATCCGAAAGCCTTAAACCCTACACTAAACCTGAGCCCTAAACTGCGTAACTTTCTAAAGCCCTCAACCCTAACATCCCAAACCTCAAGTCAGGATGGAGAGATGAATCCTCAGACCCTAAAAACCTTACCTGAACCAGGTTTGGTTTCCTGATGAGTTCCTTATACAGGTCCGTAAAAGGGTAGGTTCTGTAGGGTCTAGGCAAGCCCTTTACATAACCCTATAAAACCTACAGCCTCAAAACCCCAAACCACACGCAGAAACAAAGGATCCATACCACTGACCAAGTCTCGGCGCGTGTCAGCTGGCGCTCACGAAGGCTGATGGACCTAGCGAGCTTTTGAGGATTTAGGGCTTTGGGCTTTCGGGTTGAAGATATGGGGCTTGATGGTCTGGGGTCTCGTGGAAAAATGGTAGTAGCACCAGCATCCCAAAGCCCTGAACCAAAACCCGTAAACCCGAAACCCTAAACCCGAAACCCTCAACCCTAAACCCTGAACCCTGAACCCTGACCCCTAAACCCTAATGGTGCAGCCTTAGTCCTGGGGTGTTTCCTTGTTCATCGGTTTCCAGTGGGATGGCCGGGTTCAGGGCTTCGGAGATGAGCTCTGCCAGAAAAAGCTTTGCAATGTAGGGCTTAGGGATTAGGGTTTAGGGGTTTAGGGGAGTAGGGTTTAGGGGTTTAGGG
>CAJNDV010033607.1:2159-13565 GCA_905221635.1 Symbiodinium sp. CCMP2456 | reverse complement strand
GGAGTGTCCGCACAATAAACAGCACCCAGGGGGAGATCGCCGGGGCCCGTGGTCGCGCCCTACGCGTCGCCGCGGCGTTCCTTAGAGAGCGACTCCTCTACGCCCGGTTGGTCGAGGGCGCTAGACCTTTGATTTTTTTTTCCATTTTGTAGTGGTATTCTAGCTAGGCCTGCCGACTTTTGCAGTAACATTTTGCTAGAGTGCTTTCGCCGGGGTTCTTGTTTTGGGTTTGGTTCAGGGCATTCAGGGAACCCTAACCCTTTCAGCCCCAGTGTAGGTTTTGCGCCCCATCTGCCCTGCAAGTGCCCTGCTTCCCTAACCCGTAGGTCCCCGTTCCCGCGGCCTTGATCTGAATTGCAGGTGCCGCGCTCGCTCTTTCAAGGTAGGACACCGACGCACGAGCAGCACACGAGCGGCGCACGACAGCACACTAGCCGCACTAGGCGGCAACAGCAGCACTAGGCACACTCAGCAGCAGCAACAGGCGCAGCATGTAGGCGGCAGAGTCATTTAGTCATTCGTCATGGGGAAGCGCTCTCGTCAGTCTGGTGCCCCGTCGGGTCGTGAGACTCAGGAGCTGCAGGAGACAGTGCAGGCGGCGGGGGGGTGGCGTCCTTCCGTGGAGATGCTAAGCTGCATCTCCAGGTTGATCCGACTTATGGAGGCTGAGCTGGGTGTCGTTCCCTCCGCTGGCGACAATGTGCGCCTCGCGCAGAGGCTCGTTGCACTTCGTGGCTCTGGCCTCGTCACCGATGCTGCGAACGGGCTGTCGGAGGCAGACTACGACACATGCGTGCTGGCAGTCGAGAAACACTTCTTGCAGTCAGGCCACACGCTGGAGTCGACTCGAGCTGCGATGGTTGGCCTGACTCAGCCCTCCGACGCGGATGACGTGGCAAAGGACGACAAGTCCAAGGCGGAGAGCGAAAAGAAAGACGACAAACCCAAGGCAGCGGCCAAGAAGAAGGAGGGCAAACCCAAGGCGGAGGGTTCGAAGAAGTGACTGGTCTGTGCTGCCCTTTAGATGTCCTAGGCTGCGCGGAGCTACACAGATGCGCACAACGAGTTTTTGAAGGAATTTTTGGAAAAGTGTGCCGCGTGTTTTTTCCCCGATTCCCCCTAAGCCTCGGGTTTGTCCCTCATTTAAAGTCTTAAGTTTTTTCAGGGCACCTTATCCCCTTTCGGCCCCGCTGGTAGGTTGTGCCCCTTCGCCCTGCAAGTGAGTGCGAGCCGAGTGCGCGAGTCCCCTTTGCCCCCGTAGGATCCCGAACCCTGCTGCCCTGCCGCCCTAACCCCGTATAGGACCTTCCCTTCGGCCCTGCGCTCATTTCTCTTTTGCCGTGCTCGCAGGTTCAAGCTTGTAGGGACGGTGGTTGCCGGGCGGTTGGGGGGTGGGCGGGTTTGCATCGCTGGGGCCTCAGACCGTTTGCGCTTCGGAGTTTGGTTCTGGTTTTCGGTTTTTTTTCGGACCTTGTGGGTTCGGGTTGTCTGTCCGAGTGCGCGCAGGAGTGATTGTTTCTGCTCCCCCGCCCGTAGCTAAAGTGATGACCTTCCGCTCCGCCCAGGCTGGACCTCATCGCCGCGCTCCTCGGAGGGTTTCGGACTTTGTGGGTTCGGGGTTCTCTGAGTGCGCGTAGGAGTGCAGGAGTGTTTGCCACTGCCACCCCTACCCCCGCCCGTAAGTAGAGTGCCCTGCATTCCCGAGCCCCACCCGGGAGCCCCGGGCCCCACTGTTTTGTGGTCAGGTCTCTTCTGCAATTCTCGAGCGGCTTCCACTCCCGGGCGTCTGGAGCCGAGCCGTTTTTTTCTTCCGAATCTCTGTAGTCCGAGTGCGGGTAGGAGTGCTGGTGCGTAGGAGCGTAGAGGATTGTTGTGAGTGTGCAGTGCATTGCGCGTAGGAGCACTGCCACCCTTACCCCCCGCCCGTAAACTAGAGTGCCCTGCATTCCCCCATTCCCGGGAACCCCGGCCTCCTCTCTTGTGCCCAGGTCCGAAGTCTTCAGTGGCGCCGACTTTCATCGCGACGCCTGGACCTTGATGCACAGCTCGTTGCCTCTTCGAAGCCGTGCAGTCCGAGCGTAAGGCATGAGTGCTGAGGACTGTTGTGAGTGTGCAGTGCATTTTGCGCTCAAGTTTGCTGCCTGCCAGATCGGTGTGGGAGCATGTCGGCTGCTACTAGGGATGCGGCCATAAGAATGGTGCTGGCCCCCACGGTCGGGCTGCCTGCTTGGAAGCTGGGCGTCAGGTTGTATCCTGATTTGTCCCCGGAGAAATGCTATCGACGCCATAATGTTGCTGATCCACCCCGACAAGAACGGCAACAGTGCAAGGAGCCTCGAAGCGGCTAAAGTGCTCTCGTCCTTGTGGGATGACTTCTCGAGCTGGACTGCGGAGTATCGGAATGTTTCGGTGACTTTGGCGCGTATGGACCGCATGAATGGCTTCGAGATGGATCTTCACGATGCTCTGCGGAAGGCGGGGCAGGGGTGCGGCTTTTTTAATATAGGCGACTTGAGTGGCTGTTGCTCGATCCGAAGGACGCCGAGGAGACCCGGAGCGGACACGAGGCCCGGTCTTGTCAACGAGCTGAGCTGCTCGTTTTTTTATCTTGTTCGTGCTTGAGGCTTCTGCTGAGTACGTACACGCAGACATACAATATACATACATACATACATACATACGTACGTACGTACGTACGTACGTACGTACGTAGATACATACATACATACATACATACATACATACATACATACATACATGTTTCGTTGCTTTCTTGCTTGCTTGCTTGCTTGCTTGCTTGCTTGCTTGCTTGCTTGCTTACTCACTCACTGACTGACTGACTTACTTGCTTATTTCCCTGCCTACCTACTTACTTAAGGCTTACTTACTTACTTACTTACTTGCTTACTTACTTACTTACTTACTTACTTACTTACTTACTTACTTACTTACTACTTACTTAAGACTTACTTAAGACTTACTTAAGACTTACTTAAGACTTACTTAAGACTTACTTAAGACTTACTTAAGGCTTACTTACTTACTTACTTACTTACTTACTTACTTACTTATTTACATGCTTTCTATCTTACTTACTTACTTACTTACTTACTTACTTACTTACTTACTCACTATCTTACTACCTTACTTACTTACTTGCTTACTTACTTTTGCACACACATGCATACATGATCTTGTTACGTTTACTAGCATTCATGACGGAAGCTGCAGCCCTTCTGTGCTTGAAGGTTGCCTGTCGAGGGAGAGCCATCCAAGAAGGCGGTGGCAGTGTTCCTGCCAGAGAGGGAGTTTCGGGTTTAAGGTTTAGGTTTAGGTTTATCGGGGTTTTTGAGCCTCGAGCGCCTATCTAAGGAGCCTTAGTTGGGGTGGCCAGGTGGCGAGTAGCATGCGAAATGCAGTAGACTGCGAGTTGTTCCCGCCGGATTCGGATGCAGGCTGCCGTACTGTCGGGTAAGCATCTTGAGATATGTAACGCTGATCAGACGGATCCGCCTTTGATGCCGAACCTCGGCATCCAAGGCTGGGATCCAGACATGAGGCTTTACACTATTTAATGTTATTCCTACATTGTGACGTGAATGTGTGGTGATCGCCCACAGCACCATGTTGCTACATATGTAGAAACATGCTTGTAGCTTGATTCCACCATTTCATGTTCACATTGCAGAGTATGACATTCTGTTTGATTTCCCCGTGTGTCTGCATCGCCAGTGTTTTGTGGTGCTTCCGTCTATGATTTGCGAATTAGCCATTGCAAGGGGTTTCAGTCAACTTCCTTGTTTCCGTATGCAGCGACTTAGATTTTGCATTGCATTCGATGGACCCTGGACCTGAAGACCTAAAGCCTCAAGCCTAAACCCTAAAGGAAGGGGCCACTAAACCCTAAACCCTAAACCCTAAACCCAAGAAGACCCTAAAGGCTGAATCTCGACCTTCATCCGTAGCCACGGGGGATCGGCAGGGCCGCGGAGAGGCAGTAGCAGACTGCCGTGCCATCAGGCTAAGAGACCTAAACCCTAAACCCTTAAACCCTAAACCCCTGAGCCCTGAACCCTAAACCCTAAACCCCTAAACCCGTAAACGAAGCTTCGGTGTCTGAGATCCCCAATCCCTAAACGCTAACATTTAGGGTTTAGGGTTTAGGGTTTAGGGGTTCAGGGGTTTAGGGTTTAGGGGTTTAGGGGTTTAGAGTTTAGGGTTTAGGGCCCCTTAAACCCTGAACCCCTCTACAGTACCAAGGTTTAGGGTTTAGGGTTTGGTCAAGCAACAAAAGCAGTGCTTGAGTTGCAGCCCTGGTGCCAGGCCGAACCGAAGCCCAGCCCAAAGGCCAGAGCTGGAAACTCCGGATGGAAAATCAATGCCGTTTAGGGCTTTAGGGTTTAGGGTTTTAGGGTTTAGGGTTTGGGTTTTAGGGTTTAGGGTTTTAGGGTTTAGGGTTTGGGTTTTAGGGTTTAGGGTTTTAGGGTTTAGGCCGAGTAAGAGTAAGAGCTGAGTATTACCAGTAAGCGGCATAAGAAGAGTAGCAGTTAGCACATCCATCTTGATAAGAGCAATGAACTACCAATGAACATATCAATGCATACCAGTAGCAGTATCAAACCAGCCTCACATGATATTCAAGGCCTTGAGTGGGCTTATCGCCATCGGCAAGAGGAGATGTATAGTACAAGTCTTAGGGTTTCGGGTTCAGGGCCGCCCAAAGCCAAATTCCGCTGGTCAAGGCTGCTGAAGTTGACCCGAAATTTTCATGCTAGGGGATGTCGCCTTCTGCATTCATGAACACGCTAGTTGAGGGGATCGGAGGTGGACAGCTCAGGGCAGATTGGGTGTGGTATTTTGGTATTTGGGTTTCGGCCAGAGGTTTCACCGAGGCACTGCATGTCTGAATCTCGGGTTTCAAGCATGTCTGCAGTTGTTATCCGCGGAAGGCTACAGCTGAGCCACCGAAAGCCAGCAGCCCGAAGGCGGGCTTGGGATTGGGTTGGTGGTAGTTGGTTGGCAGGCGGTTGTAGCTCGTCGTCGTGTTCGTCGTCCTCATCGTCGTTGTCGTCGTGCTGGTCGTAGTCGTCGAAGTAGTAGTACCACTATTACTACTAGCAGCACTTAAAGCTTCGCGACTGCTGCAACTCTCAGTGTGCTTGAAGGACCCGGCCGTCCACAGAGGTTTGAATTATAATAGGGGCCTCAATAATTAGAATAGGGTTTTGCGGGTTCCTTATTATGATTATCGTATAGTACTCCCCAAAACCGTATTCTAATTGTTAAGGCCTTTACATTATTTCTGGCCGAAGGAGTGGCGGTCCGAGGGCTCGAATCCCGCGTACCGTATCCGGGGGCCATGCCAGCAGGTGTAGTAATAGTCCTACGGAGTCCTGCCGTTACATTGCGATAGCGGCTTCTTACTTCTTGTCCTAGAACCACTGCTTGTGCAGCTGAAGCCGGATGCTGCTTTCTGACGTTACTGGTGCTACTACTGCTACTGCTGGTGCTACTCCTACTGCTGCCTCTACTACCACTACTGCTGCTACTACTGTAGACCCCATTCAAGCATCCAAAACAAACAGAGCGCTGATGAATTTGCAGTTGGGGAAGGGTGGACAAGGTCCTAAACCCTAAACCGTTTAAGGTTCAGCTTTTTAGTCAGAAACTTCTTCGTCATGCCTAGCATCCGTTTTCAGCCATCCGCCCTGTTCGACAGCTGCAGAAAGCTTGAACAGATAATAGAGAGGTCTGAAGCGACAATGGTGGCAATATCCCCTTACACCCCCGCCCCGCGCAAAGTGATAATTGTGTCATACTTTAACATCCCATTCTGACGTTTAAGGCCCCCCTACATAAATATGGAAGGCAGCGGCACCGATGCCCAACGGATCCAGCGTCGCCCCTCCAGTGTTGAGCTTTCCTTTTCGCAGGGGGTCAGCGGTTCCGGGTTTAGGGTTTGGGTCTAGGCGGGGTTTAGGGGCATGGATTTGAACGTCCTGTTTTCATGCAATGGTTGCAACTAGCGACTATTGATTTTCTACGACATGTATGACTGTCTGCCTAAACCCTAAACCCTAAACCCTAAACCCTAGACCTTAAACCCTAAACCCTAAACCCTAAACCCTAAACCTAAGACCGTTGGAGAGCAAGGGTGTCTGTGCTGGACGTAGAGCCCAGAAGGCTCTGAAGCCTGGGCGAAAAGGGCTCCCTACTCAGCAACAAAACAAGACCCAAACCCTAACCGTCCCTAAACCCTAAACCCCTGAACCCTAAACCCTAAACCCCTGAACCCTAAACCCTAAACCCCTAAACCCTAAACCCCTAGACCCTAAACCCCTAAACCCTAAACCCTGCATAACGAGACCCAAACCCTAAGCCCTGAACCCCGAGAGACCTGCGAGGGTCGAACCCTGCGCCCTAAACCCCAAGCCCGATGCCAGAAATCCTTGAGCCTTCGTGTCATCTCCACCCCTTGACCCTAAACCCTAAACCCTAAACCCTACACCCTAAACCCTTGAGTCGAAGAGTCTAGGTCGTATTAGGGGGGGCCCTTTAAAGGAGGCCCTTCTTAAGCCTACTAGTAGGCTCTCTTAAAAGGGACCTTATTATTGAGAGGGTCTACATCCCCCAAAATCCCCCCACCTCCTAACTCCTAGAAGAGTCGTTGTGGACCCTGTGCCAGGAGCCGGCCCCTGGTTTCAGGCGCATGGAAATCGTGGAGGCCCCTCTGGTTGGGGGTGGTGTCGTATCATATGGGGCCCTTAACTTTAATTGGGACAGGGTTTTGGGCCCCTTTATATTACAATAATTGTAAGGGCTCATAAGGAATAGTATGGGTAATTGTTTCGGCTTCTACATTACAGGGTTTAGAACAGTTTAGGCTCGGGATGTAAGGTTACTTAGGGCGTGACGTTGGGGGCTCTTAGACTTTTAGGGTCTTAGAGTTCACGTTTAAGGCTTCCGGAGTGGGAGAGTTTGGGACTTTACATTCGTGGATGCCTTCATCTCAAAGGTTGACTCTAGGACATTTTCTGGTGGGTAGTTGCCGTTATAGGAGCCTTATAGAAGGTCTATATACCTTATAGAAGCCTTTTAGAAGCCCTATATACCCTAAACTCCCCACCTGTAGTTTCCTTTCATTGACGGTTTGGGCAGGCAGGGCTTTGACTGGTTGAAGTGTCAGGGGTGCGAGGGTCGATGTAATATCGCAGCTTGAACACACACCAAGACTGCTCCTTTGACTTCCCGAATGTATGAAAAGCAGAATGTAGCCCAAAACCTTGTTTTTTTTTTTACCATTAAGGCCCCTAAGATCGTCGTGTAAGATGTTGGGCCATGTCTGCCGGGAGGCCAGCGATGATGAAGACGAGGAGCCGGCCCCCGCAAGTGCCTCAGACGATTCGTCTCTCACTAGTGTTGATGGACGAAATCCTGCATGACCCAAATATAGTATAGTACCATAAATCCCATAGTTTAGGTATATAGGGTCATGCAGGATTTTGTCCATCAGCTTAAGTGTGATCACGTATCTGGGGCAGCTCTTGTTTTGGAGAGGAGCAGGTAGAAGTACAGGAGCTCGTTACGTACTTTGAGTGCCTCAGCTACACTGAACGTTACATTGTGCCTTGTACCTAACCCTAAACCCTAAACCTAAACCCTAAACCCTACACCCTAAACCCTAAACCCTAAACCCTAAACCCTAAACCCTAACCCTGAACTCAGACATGCTTCAAAACCCAGAACCCACCTGACAGTCTCACGGTGCAGGTCAGCAATGGCAGCAGCGAGTCTCCAAAGGCACAGAGCACCCAGAGAGCTTGACAAAGATGCAACACAGTTTCCGGGCATCGGGGCTTGCAAGGTTCCGGAAACATCTACAATGTAGGGGCCTCAAAGATTACCTGAACCACTTTCGGGGTTCCTTATCCCAATTATAGTATAATGGGCCCCAAAACCCTATTCTAATTATTAAGGCCCCGGCATTAGAGACCTAGAGTCCCAGCTTTCCTCACAGTCGGGTCCTGGTCGTCCCCGTCGTCGTCGTCGTCGTCGTCGTCGTCGTCGTCGCTGTCGCACGAACAGCGGGTTTAGGCTTTAAAGTTTAGTTCAGCGCCAGCACAGGCATCAGCGCCAGCATCTGTACCACCGGCCGCAGCCTCAAAGGTTACCTTCACCATCTTGGTCATCGGGCTTGTATCACCAAAAACATCAGCACTACCAGCAGCAGTAAAGCACGGCAAGAGCATCGTGATTCATCATGGTCAGCATCGGGTCAATCATCATCACCATCGCCATCGCCATCGCCATCGTCATCGTCATCGTCACCCTCATCCTCACCCTCACCCTCACCCTCATCCTCATCCTCATCCTCATCCTCATCATCATCATCATCAGCATCAGCATCAGCATCAGCATCAGCCTCATTCTCATCCTCATCCTCAGTCCGCATCGTCGTCGGTATCATCACCATCACCATCAACATCACCATCACCATCATCATCATCATCATCGTCATCCATCGCCCTGGCTTTTCATTATCATCGTTGGCGTTCTCATTTACTCGCATTGAAATCCCAAGCACACCATCTTCTGAAGGCAAAGGCACCGGCAGAGCCCCACCCCGACCTGCACATCGAGCCTCCGCCTCAGTCCAGCATGTCCCAAAGTCCCCACCTTTTCAGCCCTCCCGGTTCGACCTTTTGCGGCTGAAGTTTGGTTGGCGAGCTGAGAAGCGTGAAACGGCAGATCCAGTTTGGAGATAGATGGGTTCGGGCGTTCTGGAGCCCTGGCTTATGCGTCTTTCGGCTCGTGTTTCCGGTTTTAGGGATCCTCTGTGCTTTTTCAGGCGAGCGCGAGCCAAGGCGGCTGTAAGAGCAGTAGTAGCAATCACGGTGGCAAGAAGCCCTAAAGCCTCCATAAAACCCTAGAGCATTTAAACCCCAAGTGCTAACCCTAAGCCGCAGCGACAACCTTCCATTACTGGTTTGCGGGTTTTGAGGTACACAGCTGCTGGCCTGGAAAAGGTACCTGTGAATGTTTGGGGTTGAGGGTTTTTAGGGTTCGGGCTGAAGGTTTGAGGGTTTAGATTAGTCGGGTGTAGGCTTCATACGGGCTAGGCGTTAGGGTTCAGGTTGGTTCGTGTCAAAGATGGTGTCGTTGCTGAGCTGGAAGATTCACGACTTGCAGGATCTTAGGTGGAAGAGCTTCCCAAACCCTAAACCCTAAACCCCAAACCCTAAACCCTAAACCCTAAACCGTGATGTAGTGGATGTGGATCCTGAGAGGTCTTGAGATCCAGTTTTTCAAGATTTCTAAACTGGCTGCCCATACCCCCGACCCTTGAAGCCCCTGTTTGCCCTACACCCTAGACCCCAAAGCCTAAACCCTAGAAGCCCTAATACGCCTAGAAGGCCTAAGGCCTATACACCCGTTTAGGCCTCTTCGACTGCTGGCTAGTTTATCCGGCCTGCAAGCACACCTACAGACCTCAGTAAACCACAAACCTGAAGGTGTCCACTCACGCTCTTCGGGGCAGGAGAGAGGGAGGGAGAGAGAGAGAGAGAGCCAAGAGGGGGTGGAGCGGGAGCCAAGATATATCATAGTTTGTTACATATGATGCATTATTTGTTATGTATTCTTATAGCTACATACTGTATATTATGTATCAGAGGGAGCGACAGAGACAGACAGAGAGAGGCACGCACGGAGAGCAAGAGGGAGAAAGGCAGAGCATGCTGGAGAAGTCTAGGGCAGTGGGCGTGGACTTGCGAGGCAAGCGCGGCACGGATGTGTCAACATATGGGTAGTTCTCAAAATTAGGGTTCCTTTTGGGGTCCTCTTTTATAAGGGTGCCGTACTATATTGGGGACCTAAAAAGGGACCCTACTTTAGAGAACTACCCATATGCTTCCTCGTTGCAAATATCCCTTCAAGACTTGCTACAGATATGCGCTGGGTGCAACGTTGCGGCGCGCCTTTGTCAGATGGCAGAGCAGAAACTGAAGGTTTATTCTTGTTAGTACAGTGGAACATACCCCCCAAACCTAGTGTAGATCTCAAGAGCCCCTTGCAAGACCATATGAACCTGAAGGGACTTTGCAAGGGTTTTCTTGAAAATGGAGCTCCAACTATTGCGGGTCTAGACCAGGCATTCTGGGCGTCCCCTACTGGGTGAAGCTCCCGCATAGATGCTGCCAGGCTAAGCAGCAGGCCAATGGGCTGTTTTCAGCAGGCCCATGTCTCAGCTGATCAGAAATTCCCAGAGAGCCCAATACCCCCTAAATCAGGAATATATCTTAAATCATAAAATTCAGGCCCCTATAGTTTAAGGTCTATTCCTTATTTAAGGGGTATTGGGCTCTCTGGGCTCAGGGCTCTGCACCCACAGGGCCGCAGGTTGCTGAATTCGGATCATCAGGACCGGGAGGCCACGCTAGGAGCCAGGGGATCGGTGAACCTCTTCTTTCCACTGCAGGGTCACAACAAGCCGAGGTTTAGGGTTCAGGGTTTAGGGGTTAGGGGCTGTCTTCTTTCCGCAGGGTCGTAACAAGCCGAGGTTTAGGGTTCAGGGTTTAGGGTTTAGGGGTTTGGGGCGGTCTTCTTTCCGCAGGGTCGTAACAAGCCGAGCTTTTTTCAAAGGGGAGGGGAGGGGAAGCCTGTACATACTCTGACGAGGCTTCGCCTGACAGGAGTGAAGTTGCGCATGTCTTTGGGTGACTTCGAGTCTAGAGGTCAGGGGCGTTGAAGATTAATTAAGGAGTTCTTCAGAGTAGCTGAAGCAAGTCTACATGAAGATCTGTTCTAGATCAGCGAAGCCGTCGATAAGGATTTGGAAGTGGTTGCCATAACAGGGTCATGCAATGCGTTATGTCAACGTGCTTTCCTTACTACGGCAATTTAGCAGCTTGGACATTTACTAACACTTTTCCTTAGGGTGAATTGCTATAATTCGAGACTTTCACATACAAAAAACGCCTTAGTCTAACGATTAACACCCCCATACTATATCCTAGAGCACCCTTATCACAGACACTCTTGTATATCCCTTGAAAGGGGCCCCTAAAGGAAGCATGTTCCGCTCAACCTGAGTTCCTTGACGAGAGCCCCCTGAGTTGCCTCTCTGTGCAGGCAACATGAGCGAGTCGGAGAGGCCGCAGGGGTTTGAGGGTTGGGGCTCGAGGTTCAGGCTATAGGGAGTTTGCGAAGGTTTGGGGTACATGAAGGTTCTGTGGCTTGTGCTGAAGGCTTGGGGTGTAGAGCTCGTGTTTAGTAGCGAAAGTCGGGACACTGTACTCTCTGGTCACTGCTTTTGGGGACATTTTTTAGCTTGAAGGTTCGGTGTCTCAGGGTTACAGATCCATAACCCTCAACCCTAAACCCTAAACCCTAAACCGCAAAGCTTCG
>CAJNDV010033606.1:21359-33367 GCA_905221635.1 Symbiodinium sp. CCMP2456 | reverse complement strand
GTGTGTGTGTGTGTGTGTTTTTTCTTCATGTATGAGGATTCTGGGTTTGGTGGTCTCGGGGCCAGGCATGGTGGCTGCATTGATGTCGTCATCAGCATCAGTACTAAAATCGGCACTAGTGTTAGCTGTTAGCTGCTGCTGAAAGCATCGTTCGAGTTGTTGCTGCTTTTCTGGTGGTAGCAGTTATATAGTAGGCTTGTCAGGGTTATGCATTGGCATCATGGCGAGTATGTATATATTTGTGTATATATATATATATCATTGTAACTATAGTCATAATTATATGTATGTAGATATACCCCCAGAGCTGAACGCAAAAGGTAAGTCCCTTCTCGCCGGATCCCTGTATCGATGATAGGCCGCTAGCTCTGCCTTGTAACCATAGAATCTAGATAGTGTAAGGCAGTGCAAAAACACGGCACAATGCAAGGCATGGTCTCCGTGTCAGGGTCCATCTTGATGATTGCCTCATTCGACCCTGAGCCCTATTTAAAATATTGTGTTAGCCTCATGGCAGTTGTGCTGTTTTGCTGTGTTCAACCGTGGAAACTGATGCTGCGTTCTGGAAACTGACAGCAGCAATTGCCCTCAGCCCTTTCTTTCCTTCGCTTTCACGCTCCAAATCACTCTGCCACCTTCTACTGCACGCGCAGAAACATGTCAAAGCCCTATGAATTCCGAGGTATTGGTTGTAAGCCCCCTGTGTGTGCAAACCGTATGCCCAAGACGGATCCCGACGCCAAACTCTCAACACCCGGTTAGATCCATTGCATCAGGCGTTGACAGCCTGTGGGCTGAACCTTACGGGCACAATGACAAGGGGTGTCTTTGACTTGAACTTAGTAGTGGTACAGTAGGCAACCTTTAACCTTTTGGGGGGGACGATAATGCATTTTTCATCCCAATGGTTAACCTATAGTTCCCCATGAGACTGGACAGGCAAGTGAAGAAAGCTCTTTAAAGGCACCGAAATCAAAAATCCTTAGACCCCCTTTGTTGTTAAGTCTGGCAAGCCCAGACGCCTGCAATACCGCAGGAAAAGCTTTATTTTCGCATGCCCAAGCACCCTAAAGGTTTATGCCCACACATAGTGCCAGAAAGCTCTTTAATCCCTACACCCATGGGTTCGCGTTAAGGGTTGTATAAGGGTTGGGTATGTAATAGGTATGTCAGAGGGAGACATTGCGACAGATAAGAGGATCGTATTTGCGATATCATTTTTCAGACAGTCTAACAAGGCCCAGGCCCAACCTAGCTTTGGGTAGTCTTCAAGATTTTGCTTGAGAAGCATTGAGGGACCTGTACCATGAGTTCGACGAGATTCAGGGGATGATGAGTTTTGGGAGGTTGGGGGGAGTTTGTGGAAACTCGACCCTGAAATCTGAATCCGGCCTGAGCTGGTAGAAAACTAGATATAGCTACAGCTATCTACTTTACAACCTGTGAGGTTCCCTGACCCTTGGAAGTGCGCCTGCTGCAAATTTGCGAGTTGTTGGCGCATCTGGATCACAGCAAACCGTATAAGATCCGCCCAAGAACCCCACGATGCCACAATGCCATACAGCACCTTAGAGAGCCTCCTGGATTAAATCAACTGCTGCATCTCAGCATTACCCCATGCAAGCCTTGTAAAACCGTACAGAACGTTCCGGATCAAAGCTCGGCTTACGGTTACATCAAGCCCGAACCCCTCAGAGCCCATACAAAACCTCTGTAGAACTTTTATAACACCTTATGGATAAAAGATTGATTTACAACTACATGTAGCCTCGACCCCACGAAGCTCTTCCAAGTTGCATTTTACGGCATTGCACCCATCTTCCAACCTCTACAGAACCTTACAGAACCCCCATGGGTCAAAGGTTGGCGTAGTAGCAGAGTAGGTAGCCTTTGACTTTTTTGCCATACTATAGTCCCTATATAGTCCCAAACGTTAACTTTTCAGTTCCCATTAGGATACTCGACAACTAGGTTGGCTTACGACTACATCTCCACGAGTGACGTGAGCGGCGAGGTGTGGGACTGCCGTTCAATTTCATGTGTGGCATTCTGGAACAGAACTATTTAGCTCTTACCTTTTAGGATCAGGCCCTGAGAGGAGCTAGCATGTTAATCCATATAGTGAAAGTTTAAAGCTTAAACTGATTTGCCATGGTTGCTACGGACTTCAATATGTGCCTTTAACTGCATGACTGCCAAGCTGTGAGAATCCCCCCCCACCTGTCGTTGGGGTTGAGATCCTGGCTCGCAGATGAAGTCTATTTGCATTATAGTGCACGCCATATGCTGTTTGGGGTGTGCTGAGCTCATCCGGGTATGTGAGCTATTAGTTAAGAGTTTCACCTTTGCCATAAACCTCCAACGTCTGAAAAAGACTAAAGCACCCTAGTTGCTAATACTATAGCATGCCCCGAGGCCCAATTCGAACCATTGAGGAGGCCAGGTGAAGTCCCTAGATGCCCAACTCCCATGCCGAACAGTTCAGCCGATGACCTGCTCTTACCCATGGCCGAGGCGCAAGCATCTAAAGAGTTCAATAAGCAGTAAGCTTAAAGAGTTAGCCCCGAAGCTGAAACACCAAACTTCAGCCCTTGGGGGCGGAGGAGATGGCCTCGTCCTCGGATGAAACCTCGATCTTCGAGGACGGCTTTTGCCCCAGGTCTCGTGGAGGATTTGTCTCTCTTTCAGACTCTACAAGGTTTGGGGTTTCAGGCTTCAGGGTTTAGGGATTTACCGTAGGGATTTCGGGTTTGGGGTTCCCTTCAATGTATGGGTTCTGCAATAGCCAGCCAGGTTTGGATTGCAAAAGATGTATGGCCGAGGTCTACTTAAATTAACGAGTATTCTTTAGTGTGGGCCTAAGGGACTTGCAGGTCCAGATGCGTTTTTTTGGTTAAGGGGGTACGATTTTGAGGGAGTCCCACAACTTAGGCTTAACGGCTATAACTTAGGGTCAGGAACTTTGGGCATATATATATATATATATATATATTATATATATATATATATATATGTTTGCAGTTTCGGGATACTTGGATTTAAGCTGAATGTACGTTTCGGTGTCCAATGTACTCGGGCGTTTTTGTGGCGCAACCACAGCGGCTGCTGACAATGATCTCTGTTCACAGGGCGATGCGAAGAGCTCCCAACCTCCCTGGGAAAAGCTGCGTGCTCCAGGTCTGCGATGCCCCTACCTTGCTGCAGCTAGAGCCTGCAAGGCTTCGTCACAATCGAGGATGTGGCACGTCGTCTCCCGATGCAATGGGATGTCAATGAGGATGAGGGCGACTTCGGAGGCAGAAGCATCACGGTCCGTCGTGGGTTGAATGCCCGAGTTCCGGACAGAGGCATCTGTCTTGGAGACCGCCATGGATTCTGTTCCCGCCCGGGATTCATTTAACCGACCGCACGGACGAAAGTTGCTTCGATCTAGGGCCCGGGTACAGTGCACTCTTGGATGCCGCGGGTAACGCCAGCCGAGTGCCAGCTGCGAGGATCCCATCGACTCGGATTCGGCTGGCGTGTATTCTTCACCTTCAAGCTGAGTTGTTTTACTCGGGATGCAAAACCACGGGCGATGTCGATTCTGAAATTGATGGAAAGGATGGACCAGCGGTTTGTTCCGTGGAGGGGAACAGATATTCCTTGATGTTTCTTCGTCGGTTTCACACGCATCGATCTGACGGGCCTCCACCAAAGGCTTGTTGTGTGTAGTCTGCGCTGTACATCCAACAAGCTGTTGCACCGAGCACAGGAGTCAGACAGTGTATGGACTCCGCGTACAGAAGCTGCGTGCGAAGAGCCACGGAAGAATGCCCTATGCCCCAGCCACGGCAACTGACATAAAGCCATTTTGGGGGTCGGTTCACACTGTTCCGTCAGACGGGGCTGTTGGCATCCCTGGTGGACATTGACATAAGGGGCCGGAATATGTAGGACTATGTGTGTAGACGGTCTACCCGGGGATCCTGTTGTGAATATTCAGGCCCTTTTTGTAGCCGACACCGCTGCAGGAGCCGAGCCTGTCGGATGCCGAGGCTGGCTTCACTTGGTTTAGGCCTTGCCTTCGGGTCCAAGACGGATTTTTTGAGGTTTTACCGTATACCTATATGAGTTCATGTCCTACAGTTTTGTAGGGTTTGGGGCTGCAGGTAGGGCTCAGGGTTCAGGGGGTGGGCCGTTGGGTCGGTAGGTTTCCAGCCTGAAGCCTGGGCTTTCCGGTAATACCCTGGGACCGGGCAACCCCGGTTTGTTTTAGGAATTCCTGGGTCTGAGGGTCAGGTTCAGGAGGCCTTCAAGTTACATAAACTCTGCGGCTGAAGATTTTGTCTGCTGACCGCAAAGCTTGACAATGGAAAGCACCGGAATTCACCATGAAAACTTGACGCTCCCCTTCTAAAGCCTGGTATTGTAGTTAAAGAAGGCTGATTACTCTTTAACTCGTTGAGCAAATTCAAAGCCTGACCCCTAAAAAACACAACTTTCCCGAGCTGCGGGTGCCAAAAGCCCAGTGCCAGATGCTAAAGTCTGAACCCTTCATCCTAAACCCTAAACCCTAAACATGTGCACATCGTCGTGTACCAGGAACCTCGCCTAGACATGTTCGAGAGTGAGTGCTGAAACCATAAACATCCATCCCAACCACCCTTCGGGGCAGAGGTCATCAGCAGGCTGTCCCTAAGCTCGGACATCGTCCGCTGCGAAGCTCCGCGAGGATACAAGGTTTAGGGTTTCGGTTCTAGGGCATGCTTTGAGGACCACGAGTAGGGTTATAATTAAGGCAAGCATAGTTTTTATGTACTTGACAACTCCCATTAACAAGGTACGGGTAACCCGACTTACCATTAGGGCTGTGGGGCTTGGAGTTCAGGGCTAAGGGTGAGGGTGCAGGGCGTGGCGTAGGAAAAGCCCTGAACCTTACCCCCTAAACCCTAAACCTTAGACCCTAAACCCCTCAAGCACTCAACCAGCAAACCTTGAAGACCATAAAATCCTAAACCCTCAACCTGGAATCACAACCCTACACCCTAAACCTTAAACCCTAAACTCTAAACGCAGGCATCGGCAGCTCTTAACTTGTCACACCGACTGCGCACACATGGATTCTCGCCTGGCTTGTCCGAGTTGTGAGAGTGTAAACGCCCTGAACTTTCACGTTCAACCGCCAAAGCCGTGAAGACCCCCACGAGATCTGAGCCAAGGAGCTGCTCGAGCCCGCTGTGGCCATGGTAAAGCTTCTCTCTCAAGGACTGAAAAAGGGTTTAGGGTTTAGGGTTTGGGGTTTAGGGTTTGGGGTTTTAGGGTTGAGGGTTCAGGATTTAGGATGCAGCGGTTTTAGGACTTATTTCTCTCTCAAGGACTGAAGCTTAGGGGCTGAGTAGCTAACCTTTAACCTTTTGGGCCTTCTATAATCCTAGTATAATCAAAAAGGTTAACCTTTTTTGAGCTAGGGTACTCAGCCCCTAGGGAGGAAGAAGTCTCCCTGAGGGTCCATGTACCAAAATAGATATACTTTGGCCTTCAAGTAGTCCCTATATGGGTAGTTGTCAAAATTATGGTCCCGTTTGGGGTACCCTAAATAATAGGTGCCTATAATAAGGACCCAAAAAGGGACCATAATTTTGACAACTACCCATATAAGTACTTTGGGGCCAAGGTAGATACTATTTGGGTACATGGACCCTCAGGGTCTCTTTAGGGTTTAGGGTTGAGGGTTCAGGATTCAGGATACAGAGGTTTTAGGATTTATAGGGTTTAGGGTTTTGGGTTTTGGGTTTGTTGCGAAAGGGCTTAGGGTTTAATATTTAGGGTTTAGGGTGAAGCAGAATAGTTTGGGGTGGATTGTTTTTTTCAACGGCTTTATGGGGCTTTGTAACACTTTGTGCAGAGTCGGGCTTAGGATTCAAAGCGTTTCAGGTGTTGGGGCTTATAAGGCTTAGGTGTTTAGTGAGTTGGGGTCATTGGTCCTGGATTTTGGGGTTGCATTGCGAACCTTGGTCGAAGCTTTGTCCAGGACCTTTTGCCGCTGCGGAGGTGGCCCTCAGGGGGCCCTTGGCAAGGCAGGGGAAGTCGCTGAGGGATGCAGGCTTTCGAGTTTGGGGCCCCTATAGAATCCCTTCGTTAGGGTTTAGTGGCCCTAGCAGAATCCTTTTGACACCCTTATAGGAACCCTTACAAAGAAAGCCCAGCACCCGTGCGGGGTTCTTGAGGTTTGCCTGGTCAGGCTTCGGATTATCGTTGGAGGTTTCGGGCTTGAGAGATTTGCAGGTTCTGACGGTTACTTTGGGGAGGCAGGGTTTGGAATTCGGGGGTCCCAAGCTGTCGCTCAGAGCCTGGCCCATTGTGGGGATTTCGAGCCGCGTTGTTGAGAGGTTTGGGATTTGGGACAAGGGTTTCGGGATTAAGCATTCGATCTTTACATAGTTTTTTTATGGCACGGAATCCCCGAGATGCAGCTGATTCTAACTATTAAAGCTTAACGCCTAAACCGTAAATTCGAAGAGAGCAAAACCCTTAAATCCTCAAGCATGAGGCCCCTGCAAAAAGGGATCCTTGACATCAAGATGCCTCAAGTGAGTCCCGAACCGCAACGTTTTCGCGCGATCCTGAAGCGGATGAGGGTTTTATGCTTGATAATTCGGCTTAGGGGTATAGGGACTAAGTCATTATCGGGTTTCTGAGTCGTTGCAGTCGAGTCCCTGCATTTCGCCATTTCCGTCGGCGGTTCGTGCAGTTCAGGCAGGCGACGATACCCGCTTGGACGCGCAGCACCTGGCTATGCGCTGGTAGTCTCCCAACCCATAGCCAGCAGCCGAAAGACATCCCTTGTAGGAAGATCCGGCCTGTGAGCTTAAGGAACAAGTTTAGGAGCAGCCTTTGTGTTTCGCCACAAAGGCAAGTACCTGGCTTTTTGTTCGTACCAGTAGTTGCTTCAAGGTTTTGGGGTGTGTGGAGCTTTGAGAAGCAAAACTTCGCCTTGGTCTGGCTCGAAGACAGATCGCGATTCCGCTTTCCGTATTGAAATTGCTCTGTTCCTTTTGTAAGCCAGGAAGCAAAGGAAGCACAAGTCTGGAAAATGCTCCGAACGCCAAATCGCCAAGTGTGTCTTCGTCCCGAATTCTGTCCCCGTGCGGTGCTCGACTGATATGCAAAGCCAGAACTCAGAGACTCTAAGGCCTTCGTTGCAAGTGACGAGCTTTTCATGCACTGCCTGGCCTGTAAACCGCCGTAATTACTATCGTCAGTCAGTCAAGATGCCAGCAACCCCAGGTATCGATATCCTTGTGTGCCTCTACTGCAAGACCTCACCCTGGGACCCAAGCCCCAAAGTTTCAGTGTAGGGTTGAAGGGTCAAGGGCAGAGGGTTGCCGCCGGGTTGGAGGGTTTGACGTCTAGGATCTGGCCTGTGGGGATTTGGTGGTTTCGAGGGTCCAGACTCGGGTTCAGGGTTGAGGGTGTTGTCCAGATTCCGGCCCTAACCCTAAACCCTTTTCAGTGTTCCATCGGTTTTCGGGAGTTTCGGCTGAATTGGTAGTAGGCTGTCGGCTTGGCAAGCTCATGGTGTCTGCTTGCGGCAGGGCTTTCCGTCTGTCGCTCAGAGCCGAAATCGGTCAGAACCCTTGGCTCTGCCTCAAACCCGCCCAATAGTTCAAAGCAGCAGGTTTATGTGCCCAGAAGTATAGGTTGTGGCTTTAACAACAGCAGGGTTTTTGATCCACAGGTGCACCCCAGAATCCCAGCAGGCCCTCAACCGACCCGTCGTTTCGGATGCTACTGCCAAGCCGCTCTTGGCCGACATCCTGGAACCCATTTCAGATCTGGTTCCGAAGTCCTCATCTCCAAACTCCCCTACCCCCAAAGCCCCAATCAACCCTAAAGCCTAAACCCTATCAAGCTTAAACAACTCCCAACCCTGAACCCTTAAAGTCCAAACACCCTAAGCCCAAAAAGCCCTAAATTCTAAAGCTCCTAAACCTCAAATCCTGAACCTGAAACCAAACCCTATAAGGAAAGCTCTCTATCCAGACCCCAGAGCCCCTTCCCATCTCAATCCCCACCCCAGAGCCCCTTTCCAGGTTCCCAGGACCGGAGACCACCGGTGACATCTTGGCCCCTGGGATATCGAAAGCAAAAGTTCCCTTTCGAGTTGCTTCTCAAGGGTACGAGTACTCGTGCTCGTGCTATAGTACTAGGACTAGTGCTAGTCCTAGTGCTAGTGCTGGTACAGGTGGTGGTAGTAGTGGTGGTATAGTAGTAGTAGTAGTAGTAGTAGTAGTAGCAGCAGCAGCAGCAGCAGCAGCAGCATATGCGTACGCAAAATGTAGCACACACAGGGCCCAAATCCCGTTTAGTTCTGCAAGGTCCTGCGCCTGTCCAACCTGTGCAAGCTCAAGCTGTGCCACATCGAGCGGCTCCCCAGGCCATGCACTTGGGGATCTACGGTGAAGTACGTGAGTTCGAGATTTGGGGTTTTTGTGGTTTAAGGCCTTTAGTGACGGTGTCGGCCCCCAAGGAGCCCATTGCACCGCTTAGTTTCGGAATATGTATGTTCCAGACTCCTCATTAAACCAGACAATTCCTGAGCTATAGTGTTTTTTCTAGGCGCGGTACAAGGCTCTAAGCCCAAACAAAGGCCAAAATCCCAAACCAGAGAGTTCCGAATTCCTAAACCACAATACTTATTTGCTCACAACCTACTTTCTGGTTTCCAGCCTCGGACTGACAGAAAGAGTTGAGCGTTTCGGGCGCCGGGCGTAGGCTTAAGCCTGAACCATGCGACCCCAGGTTTGATTCAGCTCGCTTCACCCTCATCAGCTGGCCAGGCGCGAAAGAGCAAGCCACAGAACCTAAAACAGACTCTGCCTTATACATTCAGGTGCATGCGAAGCCCAAGGGGCTTTCTTTGTAATGGGCTTTGTCTATGCAAGGGGCCTGCTAAAGGTGTCTATGCAGGCTTCTTTTCTGGGCTCCAGTACACGCAGGTTCTTTGATGTAGAGGGAACAAGGGGGAGCAAGGCAAGTCGAGACCAGTTCAGCTTCAAGAAGCCCTTCTCTTCACTCTTAAAGAACTATCCTTCACCCTCTTCGCTTGGAGTGCCTCTTGGCGCTAAACTCTACGGATAGCGGAACTCGACCCCCAGAATCCCACCCAAGGCTCAGATACTCCACTAGAAATACTCCGCGGGCCTAGAGATTTGGGCTTAGCTTTCCTGGGCCCGAGATTGAGATGCTGGCATTCAGGCCATGATTCGTGATGGATTTGAGGGCCAGTTATCCATCGCATGATATCCTGATAAAAGTATAAGTATAAATATAGCAATGAGTATAAAATAAATAGATAAATAAATAAAAATATATATATATATATATGTACTTAGATACAGATACTCTCCCTCTCCCTCTCTCTCTCTCTATATATATATATATACATATGCATATATACATGCAGGTGTATGTATGTATGTATGTATGTATGTATGTATGTTTGTATCTATGTATGTATGTATGTATGTACGTATGTACGTGTGTATGTGTGCCCTCGCCTGCTTGTCGAGTGCGAGTGCCAAAATGTATGTATATACACACTTATGCATCGTATGATAGACTGAAAGTATTATTCTGACTGTTATGGCCCCCCAAATAGGGGATTCCTCGTAAGTATTAGAATAGGGGTTTGTGGTATTTTTTGGAGGTAGAAGATACGTAGATAGATAGGTAGTTAGATAGATGCGCAGTGAATTTTGTTTACGGAGCCCTAAGGAATACTAGTCTAATGGTTAAGGCCCCCCCCCGCCCCCCTGAATGGTGCCTGCACAGGGTTCTGTAAACACGAAGCCCTTTGATGCTCGAACTGGCTTTGGCCAATGTTATCCCCAAATGCTCCGCGTGACGTTGGAGTTGATGAGCCTTCTGGTGTTGGCAATGGGGCTGGAGAGGAAGGCCGATTCAGTCTTCTTCGTTGGCAACAGCTACACGTTCTTCTGGAATTTGCCTCAAACTGTGCAGGCAATGGCAAGGAGTCAGAACATGAGCATGGATGTACAACAGTCTACTGCCAGCGGCGCCAGCTTAGAGCAGCATTGGAGCTTTGGTGTTTTAATGTGCAACAAGATCAGTTTTGCTCAGTTTCTAAAACCAAGAGGAATCCAGATCCCGACAAGCCTCGGAAATCTACACCGTAGACATTGAAATCCTCCAGCATGCAATCTGGTTTCGGGCTTCCATCGGCATGCAAGGAAGGGCGAGAAGGGGCTACAAACTGTACAGCGGCTCCGATCTGACTCGTTCGACTGCCTTGTGTTGCAGGAGCGGCTAGGGCTACATTCAGGGTCTCCATTTCCAGCCTACAAGTGCTAAGCACTCATGTAGGGGCCTTAATAATCAGACTAAAGTTTAAATTGGGGGTCCCTTATTCTTATTATAGTAGAATATGCCCCCCAAACCCTATTCTAATTCTTAAGGAAACTGCATTACTTGCCGTGTTTAAACCTTCCTGGATTTTGGGCCTGGAAGGTCTTTACTTCTGCTTTCCCAGACCACCGGGAGGATCTGAAAAGTAGATCCCCTAATCTTATTGGCTGTAAACTCAACTTTTGCAACTTTTGGGGTTCTTATAAGGGTAGTCGATTCTGAAAGTTTCAACTTGTATTTCCTTGGGTTTTGGGCCACGCTTTAAAGGAACCCCCATTAAGGGATCTACTTTTTGGATCCTCCCGGGGTCTGGGTTATTGCCATGAGGGAATGTCTTAAATCAGTGCTGCAAGAGAAGCATTAAAGGTTGCTCTAGTTCACAGGTGGAGTAGTTACTAGCGTAACAACACCGGTTACGCTACAGTACTGTATGTATTGAAACCGGATTCTAATTGTTAAGGGCTCTGATTTGGATGGGGATTGGGGGCCTCGACATTCCTGCTTCTGCTTCGTCCGGGGCGGGGGGTGGTTCTGTTTGCGGGCCGCTTGATGGGCTATGGGTTTTGGTTATTGGTCTAGGGTTTCCGAGATGTGAGGACCGGAGTACCCCCAAAGAGTTCGTGAAGAGAGCGAACCTTTCCAAAATTGGTGGAGCATCAGGATCTTGACTTGACTCGCACAACCCTACATCCCGTAAGCCGTAAGTACTCTGTACAGCCTCTACTTGCCAAGCAAACTTCACTAGCCAACGCTGTCCCAGAAGCACCCCAACCCTGCAATCACAACCCGGAACTATCGCACACATCCTCGTGGACACACAAACCCCCGTGACCCGCACCCCTAAGCCAGCAAAGCTGTAACTTGCGATTGAAATCCAAGCCTTAGCCTAAATCCCAACACCCCAAAAACCCTAAAGCCGTGATAACTCCTATGCCCTCCCCCCACCACCACCGTGGAAATCACACACCTGGGGTTTAACCAACATCATGTGTGCAGAAAGCAGTGCAGGATCACAGCCTTGCGTCACTTGAGGCGCCAAAGGAGATGATCGAGTAACCTAGTGCGTATGACGTGGGCTCAGGCTTGACTGACGGTTCATCAGCTTTTGGACTAGGCTTTTGGGCTTATATGTTCATGGCTGTGGTTTCCAGGGTTTAGGATGTATCTGTTCCCGAGCGGATCGAGTCCGGAAGTTTAAGGTTGGGTAGTAACCCTAAACCCTACACCGTTTTAGCTTTCCGGCCTCACATCTGCTGACATGGGCTGTACCTTACCCATCAATCGCGCCCATCTGTCGACGGTGGCCGACGGCCGAAACTGAATGCTGCAGGCGCATCAAAACCTTGAAGGCCTTGATCGGCTTTCCTTTTGTTTTCTCTTCGTCTCTCTCTCTCTCTCTCGCTCGGCAACCTCCGTGGGGAGGCCGGGACCCCACACCCTCAAAGAACCCGTCGAGACCTGTTGAAAACACGATATACAATTCTACTAAGGCAGTTAATTCGAACCTATGACAGGAACCACTAAACGGTTGGGCAATGTCTCAGGTGCTTGAACCGCTAGATGTGCATGCCCGAAGGCCCTAAACCCTAAACCTTAAA
>CAJNDV010033604.1:5000-11579 GCA_905221635.1 Symbiodinium sp. CCMP2456 | reverse complement strand
AAATTAGTATAGGTACTTATTTAGGCCCCTATAGTCACGCATGCCAGAAGTGAAGGAGGCACTCATTCACGGACATCCCCGCGACCTGGCTGGCCATGGCGAGGCTGCCGTCATAGCCACCGCTCCGCGCCTTCTTAGGGCTTCAACTTTAGGGTTTAGGGTTCAGGGGTTTAGGATTTAAGGGTTTAGGGTTTAGGGTTTATGGGTTTAGGGTTTATGGGGTTTAGGGTTTAGGGTCGGACATGCCAGGTGAGGTTCTTGCTGCTTAGCCGATTGGTGTCAGATCACTAAGCGCGGGATGCTCCGGTGAATAGGGTCAGCATATCCGTGAAACTTGCACAAGCAGGAGTATGTGCACATATACGGCGTGATAAATGAAAGTCAGCCATACTACTACACGGCATTTAGGGCTTAGGGTGTAGTGGACTGGAAGCTGCTTGGTGCTGATGAAATGTCGGAAACTGTTGAGTACAAATACGATCATCAAATGTTTCAAAGAGAATGCCGGCTTCTGAATCATCCGTTAATCAGCTTTTCTTTCGCCAGGGCTAGGGGCAAGAGGGGACAAACCCCCTCACCCTCTGTCTCTCTCTCTCTTTGCTTTGCTTGGGCACCAGTTTGAGGACTCCACTGCACGAAAGATTTTCTCTCTTCCTGTCTAACAGAAACAAAGACACCTGCAGCAAAGCGGCTGCGGCGGTCACTTCCTTGACCTCCCCCACATCCTCCTGCGATGAGCAATGCCAAAGTGACTTTGGAGCTCTTGAGCTGGTTGCTTTCAGCACTCCCGCAGTCATCCAGGAAGCCATCAAGGAGACAAAGCCATGAACCATGAAGGTTGCTCGCTCTTACGGTGCAAGAAAAACCCTAGAGTCCCGCCTCAGCTGCAGCACCATCCTCATCCTCCTCCCACGGGATGCTGGTGAAAACTGAGGATGAGGAGGATGAGGATGAGTGCGAAACGCCTTACTGGCGTGTTCTTCGCGTACCCACGAATGTGTATGACAAAAGCTGTCTGTTTCCATGCTTGCGGTGGTGCGCCGTCTTGACACGACGCCACTCAGCCGAAGGGGACGGGAGAATGATTCGCAAAGAATTACGGGCAGAATGGCCAAGAAGAGCTGGCTGGGACTTGCTATACGCAGCGAGGATCGAAAGTCTGACCCTTGCTTTTCAGGACACACGTATGAGCGATTAAAGATTGAGTAGAGATCACCAAGGCCGCCCTAAACCCCGTCTGTCCTCCAACGGAGATGTGGGTGTTGCCGCGGCCGTTGCGGAGTCGGGCGAACTCTGTGCCTCGACTTTAGGTACCCTTTTTCAAAGCCTTCATTGAAGGCTCTCCCCTAAACCCTATAAACCCTACAAAGAATCCTCAACACCAGTCCCTCGAAACTCCTATAAACCCTAAACCCTAAACCGTAACCTTTGCCCGCTGAGGCACCTCCTGCGTCTCCGGGCGCTCGAGGCGGAGCGGAAAGTTGCCGAGCGGCATCGAGGCCTTTGGCTTCGGTAGGGTTTAGGGTTTAGGGTTTAGGGTTTAGGGTCTAGGGTCTAGGGTTTAGGTTTTTTTTTTAAACTCCTTTTTCCGATGCCCGAAGGTCTCGAAAGGCTGGTACAGCCAGGACTGCGAGCCCCTTGTCGGCCCACAGAAGAAAACACCAGACCACTCCGCACTTAGTCCGATCGCATTCCCATATCCTTTCCCGATGAAGCAGCTGTCCCTCGCGTATCCTCTTCCACCGCAATCACCCCTTCACTCGGCATCAAGGCGCCCGCAAACCCAGGTAGAGGTAGAGGTGGTAGTCCAACTTGTAAGGGGTGTAGTTGCCGGCGATGTCACCGGTACTCCCTCTTGCTGAGTCCATACACCTGCAGCCTCCAGTTCCCCCGACGAGAGGAGGAGCTCCAGGACCTGGTCACCGTAGAGGCTGCGTACTCCTGAGTCCGTAATGTCCCCCGTTGTCCACCTGCGTAGCACTTCCTGGAACTGATCGTGGGTAAGGCTGTCCTCAGGCGTGTCCATGGCGGTTCCAACCCCGTCCTTCAAGGCCCATTGTGTCTGGATCATTTCTGCGGTCCCTCGGCCATACTTGGTGCGAATTTCCTCCAGCGACAGGGCGCCCGTCTGATGCGACCTGGCAATCTCGTCAAAGGCCGACATGTCGAGCGAGGGTTTAGGGTTTAGGGTCTAGGGTTTAGGGCTTAGGGGTGTTATACTGGTTCCTTTGGGGGTATTGCAACTTATATTTGGGGACGCCAAGGATACTCTCAGTCTTCGCCGTCGAACTGGCAGCAAGAGTAGTAGTAGTAGTAGTAGTAGTAGCAGTAGTAGCAGTAGTAGCAGTAGTAGTAGCAGTAGTAGTAGTAGTAGTAGTAGTAGTAGTGGTAGTAGGGTTGCTGCATGTTGCTGCATCAGAGATCGCAGTTCTGAAGCTGGAGGATGGTGTAAACCCTAGCCCCTTTTTGACACAGGCTTGATTGGAGCTCGCCCTGCCATTTTCCCTCGCAGCACATCGCACTCAACCCTAGCCCCTAAACCCCTAAACCCTTGATTGAACCCGTACTCTGCCAATCAGCTGAAACCCTAAACCCTATATATCCTACACTTGAAACCCCTAAACACTACATCGTCCAACCCTAAACTTAAAATGCTAAACCCTGATCCCTATATTAGCACCAGGCCTCCGTATCCGTCACCTCCAAGGATACCTCGGCCTCGTCGGCTTCGCTGTCGCCTCGGCGGTTTCTGGAATGGATCTGTCTCGGGACCTGAGTGTATGTATGTAATATACATGTATGACACACACACACACATATATATATATATACACGCATAACATATGCAAATACATTCATATACACGTGTATGTATGTATAGATACATATACAGATAGACAGATAGATAGATAGATAGATAGATAGATAGACAGACAGACAGACAGACAGATAGATAGATAGATAGATAGGTAGAGAGAGAAACAGAAAGAAGTAATGAAAGACCACAAGACAGACAGATCGAGATAGATAGACGGATGCTGCAAAAGAACCCGAGCAAGCCAAATATTCGCAAAGACTTCAGCAAGGAAAGCGAGATTGTCATTCAGCAGAAACTCGTAGCGAAGATCCGGATCAACCCTTTTCTGTTTTGCCTCCCGCTTGGTTAGGACGAAGCTACGGTTGCAGGGCATCCCCTAAACCCTAAACCCTAAACCGACTTCGCGGCTTCAGGTGATGAAGCTTCAGGGCTCTTCCGCTGAGTTAGGCCTGCAAGCCCGGAGAGCCCAGTACCCCTTAGTTAGGGTTTAAGGTTTAGGGTTTAGCGTTTGGGGTTTAGGGAGGAATATGCTTGAAATTGTCAGCGGCTTGCACAGTTTGGTTTTTGATCATTTTTCCTGTGTTGAGGTGTCTTGGGCTCCAATACCCTATATGGTTTAGGTTTAGATCCTCAGAGCCTTCACCCCTAAACCGCGATGAACCCTAAATGCCCCCAAACCCAAAACCCTAAACCCCAATGAACCTTAAATGCCCCAAAACCCAAAACCCTAAAATCCTAAACCCTGAACCCTAAGCCCCTTAACCCCAATAAACCCTAAATGCCCCCAAGAACCACTTCCACCCCACTCGCAGCCCGAGGCCGGTGCCGCTCACGACACCGAGGGTGCTCAAGGTCCGCCTGGCCGGGGCTGACTAGGGGTTTAGGGGTTTAGGGTTTAGGGTTTAGGGTTTAGGGTTTAGGGTTTAGGGTTGAGGGTCTAGGGTTTAGGGGTCTAGGGTTAACGGTTTAGGGTTACTACGGTTGATGATATAAATCCTGCGTTGCTCATAGTAAGGAATTGACCATAATTCCCATAGTTTAGGGTCCTTAAGGTAATGCGGGATTTATATCATCAACAGTAGGGTTCGGGGTTAGGCGGCTTTGGGTTTGGGGTCTCGGCGCTCAGACAAAGCAGGCGAGGCAGGGTTTTAGGTTTAGGTGGCAGCAGCAGCAGCAGGAGGAGGAGTAGTAGGAGTAGTGTTTCTAAGTCGCAGTAGCACTGGTAGCAGCTCAGTGTGCCTTACAATTATTCAGCTGGAGCCTCGTTATTCACAGTTTCCAGTCGTCACAACTCTCATGCTTGTCATGTACCTTTTCGTGACAGCCACGGTCGCCACAAGAATGTGTAGCCACTAGTATCAGGCATCATTGTCAGCATCATAACTGTGATAATCATGGCATTGTTTGAATTGGCCGCATGCGAGCAAGTGGGTGATAACAGCGATGTGAGAAGACTGATCGACATCAGCCATGATAGCAGAAGTGGCAAGAACATTATCAACAAGAGCGACAGCTATCACCACCGCCACCGCCACCACTGCCGCACACAACCTGCAAGGACACAGAACCTGAAGTCGAGGCAACAACGTTATACCACCCAATCCGTCCGAGGTGTGGTGCTATACAGGTGCACTGCGCCAAGATAAACCGAGAGGGCCCAATACCCTTTTTTGAGGAATATACCGTATATCAGAGTATTAAGGCCCCTATAATTCACGGTTCTTTCCTTCTTTAATGGAAAGTGGGCTCTCTGGGAACCTGTCCTGAACCCTAGCACAATTGCCACGACATGCAGTGGATTTAGGGTTGGGGACGCAGAGAGCCAGCTTTGCAAAATGAGATTCTTCATTGACTTATCAAAACACCACCCTCGCCCCCACTAGCTTTAAATAGTCCCAATCTGTCTCCATAAAAAAAGATTCTTCCCTGACCTCTCAAAGGTGAGATCACCATGTCGATTCTCGCCCGGATCACCCAAAGGCCTGATGTCCCAGTGGGCTCAAGCCTAGCCAGACATCGACCCCCAATCATCTTGAGGCCGACATGCGAGAACCAAGACCGAAGCTGCACAACCCTAAACCCGAAGCTTGCAAACCACAAAAGCCCGAAGCCTACTCAAGCCTAAAATCTAAAACCCGATGCCGAATCTTGTCAGGAGAACTTCGCGGCGGCGCCGCAGCGCGCGAGCGCTCGCAAGCAGGACACGGCACGTGTCCTGAGCTCCTGCTGCGGTTCTGGGATTTTGAGGTTCCGTTAAAGGGTACCGTAAGGGCTCATTTAAACGCCACTGTAGAGGGTACTAGGATGGTTTGGGTGTTTAGGGGTTTGGGCTTAAGGGCTTTCGGCTCTAACGCTCGGACAATGCAGGCTTAAGGGGTTGATAGGGTTTGGAAGCTGAGGACTCGCAGAGGTCTTTAGGCTCCAGGTTTGACTTGTTTTTTCTTTTTTTGTTGCGGGCCCTTTCACGTCTGCTGTTAGCGGGGGCTTAGGGTTTAGGGAGGACCCATTGCTGCAGATCGGGATCTTAGATTCCAGATAGCGTGCTGAAGGAGCTTGAAGGTAGTATCATCTCTGCTGGTTCAAGGGCTTTAAAAATCGAAAGATAGGCTTTCGGGATTCAGGCTAATGATGCATCCCGGAAAAGTCTCCTCCGAAACGGGTTGCGCCAGCACATCTGTAAAGAAAAGCTCCAGGTCCATGGGGACAGTAGTTGTGCCTGGCTATATTGCGGCCGCGAGCGGATTGCAGGGAGAGGCGAAAGAAAGTGGATCCAAGACAGACTGGAAACCCCCACAATCTACAACGCTTACATCTCATCCCCTTCTAGACTATATGTCCTTCCTGGTCATCTCCCACCACCACGAAGGTACCATGATGGGACACCGAAATCCATCTAAACTTCGGACCCTTTTGCACTTGTGCAGCCCCTTCTTGTATTGTCCTGGCTGAACCTTTGGGTCCGGGGTTTTGTGTGGAAAGGCTCTTATGCTTTTCTTGCATTGAGAGATTATAAGCCCTGCAAACCTAATGTGCGTAAACATGTACATGTGTGTATGTATATATGTATATATGGAGATATGGTTCTAACCATCAGTCGAAGTATCTACCTATCAATTTATCTATCTACCTACCCATCATTCCAACATACATGTTTTGTATGTATGCATGTATGAATGTATGTATGTATGTATGTATGTATGTATGTATATATGCATGTATGTGTGGATATAGATACAGATGTGCATTTATATATAGATATATTAGATATACATACACGCAAGGGCACCAAGGCCCTAGCAAAGCAAGGCATCTTCTAGAATCTCCACAGCATCTGCCATCTGTCGGAGCATCCATTCCTGCTGGCTGTCTCGGTCCTGCAGCGCGCCATGTGGCTCTTGGGAGTCAGGGTTAGTAAGTTAAGGGCTCCGGGGGTGATCTGGGCTGGGCGCCAAAAGACTGGGCTAGGAATTTGCAGTATGTTACGCTATACTCCCACTCGGAAACCCTATCGAGCTCTTTCTTTCGCCAGGGCTGTGGTGCAGGGTTTCCCCCTACACCGCGCACGAGCGCTCTCCCTCTCTCTCTCTCTCTCTCTCGCTGCATCCTGATGGTCTCACGGCTTGAGGCACTGTTAAGCCGGCCATATTAGCAGGCTTCGAACGACAGTGTCACGGACCCAGTCATGCAGGAACATCAGACCCCTCAGGAATGTAGTACTTATTCAGAGTGGAGATGAAACAGGAGCCCTACATCCCCTAAAG
>CAJNDV010033603.1:0-32471 GCA_905221635.1 Symbiodinium sp. CCMP2456 | reverse complement strand
AGGGTCTAGGGTCTAGGGTCTAGGATTTACGGTTTAGGGTTTAGGGTTTAGGGTTTAGGGTCTAGGGTTTAGGGTCTAGGGTTTAGGGTTTAGGGATCACCTGGCACAGGCCGCCGAGGCACAAGAAGCGCTTGTTTAGGGCTCAGGGGGTTTAGGGTTTAGGGTGTTGGGGTTAGGGCTTTAGGGCTTTCGGGTTTTAGGGTTTTGGGTTTTGGGTTTTGGTGTTCAGGGTTTTAGGGTTTTGGGGTTCAGGGTTCAGTGGTTTAGGGTTTTCAGGGGTTCAGGGTTTTAGGGCTCAGGGGTTTGTTTGGGCTTAGGCTTTTAGGGTTCAGCGGTTTAGGGTTCAGCGTCTGCAGGTGTAAGGACGGTTGAAGGAGTTTGGGCTGCAGGGTTAAACTGGGCTGAGGCCAGAGGTTTGCGAGTGCAAGGCTTAGGAACCATTTGGGTAGTTTTCTAAATTAGGGTCCCTTTTGGGGTCCTTTTTATGAGGGTGCCGTACTATATTGGGGACCCAAAAAGGGACCCTAATTTAGAGAACTACCCATTCAGGGTTTAGGGTTTAGGGTTGCCCTAAACCCTCCCTATGGGTCTGATCTTAGCGGTTCATGGACTCCGCAATCCCATGGCCATCAGGTTTGGAAGTTGAGTCCGGCGTTAAAACTTAAACCCCAATTATAAGCCCGAGGATCCCTAAACCCTAAATCCTACATTGCCTACAGCCTAAACCCTAAACCAAAACCCTAACCTGCATACACTCTAAGCTCACTATAGGCCCTTGGATGCCTCAGGGTTTAGGACTTTGAGCTTGGGCTGAAAGATTTAGGGACTAAGATCAAAGCTTCAGGATTGAGGAAATAGATACTCTAAGCCCTATTATGAACCCTAAACCCTAACAATCCCAAACCCGAAACCCTGAACCCTAAACCCTAACAACTGTTTCAACCCGAACCTGCAAGCCTCATAGGAACCCTGCTAGGGCCCCTTGTAGAAACCCTAACGGAAACCCTGAACCTCAAACCTTAGACCTCAAACATCCCTAAACCCTATGCCGTCAAGAGCCCGGAGGTTATGCTTCCGCGGTCGCGCCTCTCTCAGAGGCATCTCGGAAGAGGAGGCGTTGGAGGAGTTGGTGGCGTTTGACCTGGTGGTTTAGGGTTTAGGAGATAAGGATTTAGAGGGTTCGGTTACGGGGTCTAGGGCTTTAGGGGTGTATGGCCCTTTCCAGGGCCCAAGGCTTTCTTGTGTTTCTGGATTTTTCGGGTTCAGGCTTTCGGGTTCAGGGGTGGGTCGGGATTGAACGAGTTCGCGGGGCTTCAACAAGAACGGGCCTCGTAGAGTTTTTCGGCGGATGATATGGGGCTTCGACAGGCTGCAGGTCTTTATGTTCAGGGCTTACAGTCTTCAAGATTCTAGGAACCTCGCCTGCAGGGTTTAGGGGTTTAGGGTTTAGGGTTTCCGGCTGACAGAGAGTGTCATGCAACCCTAGCCACACTAAGACGAGAAGAGAACCGAGAGCACCACAGCGCCCCCCAAAATCTCCGGTGGGGCTGGTTTGTCTCAGAGCTCCCAGAGACTCCAATACCCCTTAATTAAGGAATATACCTTAAATTAAAGTAGGATCCCTAATAAGTTTTAAGGTATATTCCTTAATTAAGGGGTATTGGAGTCTCTGGTTAGTCTCAGAGCTTATAAGGGATCTTGGATCAGAAGCACTAGGCCCCTACTGCTCCAATGCCCCGCAGATCAAGATTCGGGATCCAGGTAGAGCCCCAACCCAAAGACCTTGACCTGAGCCCCTCCAGTAGACCTTATCAGTTTAAGCCCCTAAACTACACCCCCGCACTCCTTCAACCAACAGCTTCCAAATTATGAGCCTGAGACCCTAAGCCCAAAGCCCTAAACCCTAAACCCCTAAACCTTAAACCCTGAACCCCTAAACCCTAAACTCCTAAACCTTAAACCCTAAACCCCTAAACCCTAAAATCCAAAACCCCTAAACCCTAAAATCCTAAACCGCTAAACCCTAAGCCTGAGATCTTTCCGAGCCGCGTCTTTGTCTCATTCATGGCCTCGTCGATGAACTTCCGAGCCGCTTCTGGCCGTTTAGGGTTTAGGGGTTTAGGGGCTTAGGGCTTCGGGGTTTCCGGGTTTAGGGGGTTAGGGTTTAGGGCTTAGGGTTTAGGGGTTTAGGGTTAGGGCTAAGGGTTTAGGAGCTTCGGGGTTTAGGGGTTTTGGGTTTAGTGGGTTTGGGGGTTTAGGGTTTAGAAGGTCAGGGCTTCGGGTTTAGGGGCTTAGGGTTTCGGGGTTTAGGGTTTAGGGGTTTAGGGGTTAGGGTTTCAAGGTTTAGGCTTTTCACAGTGGTTGCAGAGCTGTGGCTTTCGACAAGTGGGCAAGTGCAGACTGAGATGTGATGTTCATACAAGGTCCGGAAACCGAACGAGTAAATTAAGCTGCAAAACAACTACATCTGAACTTCTGAAGCAGTAGACACTCATATCCAGACTCCAAAATACCTCCGCTGCCCCTTAGAAGCGCGAACCCCGTTGACCTCATCTCAGTTTCGGCAGACCTTATCCGTGATCTCCCCTCAACCCTAAACCCTAAACCCTAAAACCCTAAATCCCTAAACCCTAAACCCCCGAACCCTAAACCCTAAACCCCTATACACTAAGCCCTAACCCTTAAACCCGTAAACCCCCAAACCATAACCCTAAATCACAAACCTAAACCCTAAACCCGTAGAGCCCTAAACCCCACAAACCTAAATCCCTAAACCGGTGATGAGCCTGTAAGTCTGAACCCCAGAGCCCAACTCTGATCATCATCATCATCACCCTAAACGCTAAACCCTAAACCCTATACAGACCCGGACCCGCTCTGGTTGTTTTCTTGGTTAGGGACTTTGTGTTTAGGGGTTTATGGCTTGGGGTTTTGGGGTTTGGGGGTTTAGGGTTTAGGTTTTAGGGCTTTCAGGCTTGGGGTTTAGGGTTTAGGGTTTAGCGTTTAAGAACCCTAAACCTTAAACCATTGACAATAAGTACTGTAGTAATGTTACAACAACAAATCATGAAACGCTATTTGCAGCAATGACAACAACGGTAAAGTAAGAATAAGAACCTTAAAGGCAAGAGTCACACTAACTTTAGAACAAAAACAAGTCATGAGACGCCAATCGCAGCAATGACAATAACAGTAAAGTAAGAAGAACAACTTTTAAAGGCAAGAGTCACACTGATGATAACGAAAAAAAGAAGCAGAAGTAATAATAACGGGTCTAGCCACGTGGCAGGGAACAAAAGAAACAGACGCTCGGCTTGGACACCCGCGGGTTTTGCAGCAGTAGCAACACCCCGCAACAATGAGTCCTTGGTGGTCTCTCTAGCGTACAATAGGAACAGATTCTTTGATTTAGGTTCGGGGTTCAGCGTCAGGGCTTTTGCCAGGAAATGGCCCTAAACCCTAAACCCTAAACCCTAAACCCTAAACCCTAAATGGCTGTGAAATAAGCGACGTGCGTCAGATACCTCTTGGACTGTAGCATCCGCCCGGAAAGATGCTTTCTGAGCTGGTCCAGCGCAACGGGGATGGGCTTAGGGTTTAGGGTTTAGGGTTTAGGGTTTAGGATTTACTTCATGTCCAACCTCAACGAACCCCTATAGACTCGGTTCCCAGTAGCCCCTTAATAATACAGGGTACCCTTGTTCCTACCATTTGGTTTTAATAAGGGAACCTAAAAAGAAAAAGGGAAAAAGGACACTGCTGGGGACCCTAGTAGAGTCCTCACAGGACCCGATAAATCTCCTCAGTCTGAACCTGCCTTCCCACTTGACAAGAACACCCCCTAGCTCCAGATCGCCTGTCTTCCACTCCAGCCAGAGGCGCAAGCGCTCTGAGGCCGTCGCAGCGACGGCCCACCCCTCCAGTTTTGGTGCTTTTGGCTGGGATTGGTAGGGCTCAGAGGGCTTTCAAAAGCATTTCAAAGATCCTAAACCCTAAACCCCGAGCCCAAAACAAACAGAGGCTGGCAGCTTGTCCGGGCCGAACACAGGGGCCACAAAGGCGCCAAGAAGTCTTGGAAGGAGTTGTTCTAAAGTTTTGTTAGGTCTATGTTAAAGGAAACTACAGGTGGGGAGTTTAGGGTATATAGGGCTTCTATAAGGCCTCCATAAGGTATATAGACCTTCTATAAGTCTCCTATAACGGCAACTACCCACCTGAAGATGTCCTAGACTATAAAGCTGAATGCTACCAAGATCGAGGCATCAAGCTAAACCCCTGAACCCTAAACCCGCAGTCTTGAACCCCCAAACCCTAAACCCTAAACCCTCAATCTTGAAGACCAAGTCGACGACTACGGAAACCCAAGGTTGACACCCAGGATCGAACCACGAAACCCTGCGGCTTTGTCACTGCCCATAGGCCCCAAAGTAGTTCCTTTTTGGGGTTACCTTATAGGATTCTAAATATGAACCCCAAAAAAGGAACTACTATGGGGCCTATGGGTGGGTTGTAGTTTTGGGGCCCTGAGAAGTATTTAGGAATAGGTACCTCTACAGGAACCATAAGGGAAAACTTCAAAGTTTCGCAAAGTGCCACCCAGGTCTTCAACTACGCTTTTTCGGTTGGCTTGGCTTGGTTTTGGCTGGCTTTGGTTTAGCTTGCTGTGCTAGGTTCCCCAATAGCCCCTTAACGATAAGGGTACCCTTTTTCCTACTCTTCGGCTTTAGCAAGGGAACCCAACAAGAAAAAGGGCAACAGGGTACTACTGGGGACCCGAGTGTGAGTAGTGTATGGGTGATCATAGGGGTGAGCATTTCTTTATGCGGCCGCCGAACCAGCGTGCGACTAAAATCCCAAACCTTCCTAAACACCATAAACCCCGAACCCTAAACCCTAAACCTTAAAACCCTAGACCTTAAAATACTAAACCCTAAACCTTAAACCCTGAACCTTGAACCCTAAATCCTAAGCCTTGAACCCTAAACCCTGAATCCTCAACCTTAAGCCCTATGAACCCTAAAGCCTTAATCTGAAGCCCTATAAACCCTAAACCTTCAACCCTGAACCCTAAACCCTGAATCTATAAACCCTAAACCCTATGAACCCTAACCCAGGATCTTCGTGGTTGGGATTTTGGGCACGTCCCGGTCTGGCTGAGGGCTTTCTTAGCTCCGGGCGCGCCCCGCACGCCCATGGGGTTTTGTAGGTCGCGTTTTTTGGCTTTAGGTTTAGGGCTTAGGGCTCAAGGTTTAGGATTTAAGGCTTAGGCTTCAGGGTGAAAGGTTTAGGGTTTAGGGGGTTAAGTTTAAGGTTATAGGGTAGAGAGTTTAAGGTTTGGGGTACAGGGTTCAAGGTTTACGTTACGGGGGTTTATGGGTCCGAAGCATACGACAGGCTTGCTCCACAAGTTCTGTGGGGGCTCCCTACTTCAAACCGTTGTGGTAGCAATACAATAGCGATCACAATAACAACAACAGTCAAAGTGACAACAACAGTTAGCCCCCAAAACCCTAAACCCTAAACCCAAGTACTTCGAACTTTAAAGACTGAATAAAGGAGTAAGGGATTTATCCTAGAGATCCCAGTCTGCAAATAGTACCTACGTTGGGGTGTGAACTCGCGGTACGATATCAGGGTTCGGATGGGCGACTCAGCTCTGTGATGCCCGAAATCCTCTACCCTGAATCCTAACCTCTGAGGTTCGACACTCATTGCCACTGCTTTTGTTGACCGGCGTGGGCCTACACTAAAATTTCAAAGAAGAAGAAGAGGAATACCGACGTGCACAGTGGCACATGGTAATTCAGCGTCTTTCATGTTATCGCGGTATATTCACCGAGGAATGAAACAGATGAAACGGAGCGGGCATCAGCAGGCAATCATTTCCGAAGCCAGATGTCGCCATCGCTCCAGCAGATCCTCGTCTGCGCTTGCCGCTGAATCTTGCCCAGTTCGACCCGATCGTTACGTTCAAACCAGACTGAATCCGACGACATGGGGTAGAGAGGGGTTTCCTCGTGGGCCGTTTTCCATTGAATGTCCCAGATGATGCTGCCGCCGCGAATCTCACCAAGGCAGGAATTGTCTTTCTCTCTATACCAATAGCCCTCCAAATCGTTCCAGAAGCTCGAATCGACCTCCGTCTCCCCCGGAGGGTTTTCTGCCTTGCCGAAGTCCTCGACAAGCCCAACCATGCAGTTCTTCTCGTGTTGAACAAGTGTTCCTTGACAACAGGGCCTCGTACATCCTTGACAACATGGTCTCGTACAGCTGCCGCAGAGCCAGCCGCTGAACCACATGAGACCAGCTAAAATCTACAGCTGTGTCGTCTAAATCCAGACCTGCTGCTGACCTATATATTACTAGCTGACCTGGACAGCGAAGTAAATTGAAGCATTGCTGTGAACTTCACTTCCAATTATCCGAGGCCCGTGGTTGCGCCGTCTCCATTACAAAAGCGATGAACGCATTGGTCACCCGTCTCGTCGAAACCATGGTCTACGCTACGCATGGACCCTGAAAAAGACCAGCTGAGTGATGCTGGCTTATGCTTTTGAAACGGCTGCGGATGCTCAGTTCAGGGCAAGCCCTAAAGATCTTCGGCGAGTCATTTCGTAGAAGTGGGCTAGTAAGCGCCCTCGCCTCGGATGCTGCTGGCGTCGGGTAGTGTTGAACGAATGCTGATACAAAGCCAATGACGACTTTCCAGCCTTCTCTGTCCTGGCTGCCAGGACGACCCAAGGCTTCCGAAGTCGAAAAGCCCGAACTTGCCCAAACCCTTGAGAGGTCTACATAAAGCCGAGGAATTTAAGGTCTCAAAGATACCTGGGGCGATCGGTATCTAAGGGTGCCTGGTGTCGGGGCCACGTCCCCAAACGGCCTCACATGTTTCTCCTATCTCAGAAACCGTGGAACAGGGAACCGATCAAATGGGGGTTTCCGAAAATAGGGGACCCTGTTATAGTACCCTAAATAGTAGGATCCTTATTACAAGGACCCCCAAATAACTGTCTGGTGCTTGGTAGGGAATGAGGGAATCGGTTATAGGGACTACTATAAGGGACCTTAAGGGACTATCATAGGGATCCATTCCCCCATTCCCTACTAAGCACCAGACAGCCTCAACCCTAAACCCTAAACCCTACAGATAAGGTACCCCTTATTTTCGGAAACTCCCAAGTCTGAATCGAACCCTCCAATTCGAGGACACAGTTCGCTCATCTTCGACATGAACCTGAGGACGGTTTCGGGTTTTAGGGTTTAGGGTTTAGGGGTGCACTGACGAACACAGTCGGCAAACGCATGGCGCTTCGATTCTTGTATGCACGCTGCTGCTTATTCAATGGTAACCAACGAGAAAACAACGTTTAGCCCTCTCCGGGAATATAAGATCGGCTCACCCACATGAGCTTCTGCCAGGAAAGTGTGTCTGTCGATGTATGCTCCACGCTCAACCTCCCAAACAACCTCAGAATCCTATGTGGAGATCGAGGTGGCCTCCACCAACACAACGGACACGACAACAACTTCACTGAAGAGTTGACCAAGATACCTTTCTTGCACAGACGGTGCCAACGGTACGGCCTTGAGTTCCACCTTCCGCATTGGATGCTTTGGAGGTTCTTGTGTCTACAGTCTGTTGCTGCCTCTGGATGGTGCGCGAAGGGCTGCCAATCGAATTCTGTGTATACATGTGTAGTTCTCTAAAATAGGGTCCCTTTTTAGGTCCCCAATATAGTACGGCACCCTTATAATAAGTACCCTAAAGAGGACCCTAATTCAGAAAACTACCCACATCCTAGCGAGCCAGTGTTCATTGGTTGAAGCCGTCGCTTCATGGGCCCCCTCGCTCTAGCAGAAATCCGTAGCAACTTTTGAGCAGTGCATCAAATAATAGGGTTTAGGGTTTAGGGAATAATTAATTGTGTAGAGCAGTAGAGCAACACAGTACTGCCAGCGAGTGCAGAACCCTAGCAGTAATTCCTGTTCCAAACATCCTACTTTGCGCAGAGTAGGTTGCAGTAAGAAGGCACTTAGGACGACAGGACCCTTTGAGATTGAGGATAGAATGCTCGCAGGAAGGGCGACCTCAAAGACAGAAGCAATCCAGTTCCAAGGTCTGGCGTTCCAACTTATGGCAAGAGCTTGGGATTGCGAGCCCTAAACCCAAAATCCTAAAATCTACCTGTAGTCTCCATTGTAGTTCCTTTTTGGGGATACCTTATAAACTCCCTAATATATAGCTGGTTACACCAAAAAAAGGAACCACAATGGAGACTATAGGTAAACCCTGAAGCCCTATAAACCCTAAACCCTCAACCGCGGGAGCTCCAAACCCCATAAGCTCCGACTCCTAATTCCCGAAGACAGTGCAGAGGAGGAGTTCTGCTCTTGCGGGGCCATCTAGTAATGTACACGCCACTTCTACCCAGAGCCCTTAGAACAAAAACGGGGAAAAGCCCCCAAACCCACGCGGCCGCATGAAACTCCTCAGACACCCGAAACCCTTCAACCCGAAATCAACCCCTAAACCCCAAGCCCGATACACACCCTCGCCTGTTCTTTCCGCCCCGCAGCTCCTCAACCTTAGACCCTGAACCCGGTGAGTGATCTGCCCTAAACCCTTTCTTTTTTTGGAACCCAGACTGAAACCCTAAACCCTAAACTCTAAGCCCTAAACCGTGGCTCAATCCTGTGGGTATTCCGGGCCCAGCACCTCCGGCCCGAAAGCAGCAGTCAAGCCGCTCCTGACCGCATCACAGATGAGCTTACGGCCTATAAGAATTCCTGCAAAGGATCCTTTAAGGGTTCCTTCAGGGGCCCAAAGCAGTATAGAACAGCGCTTATAATGACAGTCGGTTCTGACGGAAGGGAGAATTTGCAATACACTGCTGGGGCTGAGAACAGTTGCAGTAGTGAGAGGGTTGCGGGCTGAGCGTTTTTGTTGGGCTCCGGGTTTCATGATTTAGGGCCTAGGATGCTAGACATTGCGGGTTTCGGAACCACTACGGTTGATGATATACATCCTGCAGTACCCCTCACATAGTTTAGGGCCCTTGAGGTAATGCAGGAACTGTATAAATAAAATAAATAAATAAATAAATACATATATATATATATATATATCAACAGTAGCACCAAAAACACACTCCACAACTCTCGGATCTAAGGCCCTGACATGATCGGTTCGCGGTGGAGCCGGTGAAAGGACTCCACAAAATCCTCGAAGATAGTTGCCTCAGCACTCAGACATCCCCAAACTCCTTGATTAAGGAAGATACCTCAAGTTATAGTAGGATCCCTTAAGTGAAATCAGGTATCTAATTATATAATCGCTTCCGCTTTTATTAAACACCCCCCTAATAATCAAAACACATTCAGGGCGAATCTTCACGAAATCATCTGCGCCCTTTGAGACCTGTTCTGAATTAGGGGGCACCGGGTTTCGAGGCTCCAGTTACCCTTAGAGTAAGAGCGAGAGCAAGGGCAGCAGCAAGAGCAAAGCAAAAACAAGAGCCGGAGTAAGAACAAAAGCAGAAGCAAAAACGGGAGCAACAACAAAAGCAGAAGCGAGCGCCCGAGAAGCGGGAGCAAAAGCCAGCGCCGGAGCAAGAGCCAGAGCTGGAGCAAGAGCCCAACCCTTCAAAAGTCGCAATAGAAAAACTACCACTGATGAAAAAAACACTTTTACCAGTTTTCATTGAGGGGGGGGACCCCCGTTCAATACTTGGGGGAAGCAATTCTCCCTTAATCAAACGGGTGGTTGTCAAAATTAGGGTCCCTTTCTGGGTACCCTAAGTATTAGGTGCCGTATTATACATCCTAAACCCTAAACCCTAAACACCCAAATAGGGATTTTAGGAGGTCTCGGCAGCACTGGCAACAGGCGAGTGGAGGTCTCCGCTCGGAAGCTTTGGGTGGCCCATACCCATACATTTAGGGTTTAGGGTTTAGGGTTTACTTAGAGGCCAGGGGGCTTAGTAGGGTTACAATTGGGGTAACTCCATTTAGGGTACTTATAACTCCACTTATAACCTACTTGCTAAGTCCCCGGGCCTCCAAGTAGGCTCCATAGTAGTTCCTTTTTGTGATTTACATTGAGGATCCTATAAGGTAATCCCGAAGAGGAACTACTATGGAGCCTATGGGTAATGTGGGGGCCCTAATGATTAGAATCGGGTTTTGGGGGGTTCCTCTTAAGGGTTTCTTAAAGGCTTGTATAGGGGCTAGTTCAAAGGAACTACAGGTGGGGAGTTTAGGGTATATAGGGCTTCTATAAGGCTTACATAAGGTATATGGACCTTCTACAAGGCCCCTAGAATGGTAACTACCACCTGAGAATGTCCTAGACTAGTACCAGGATTTAGGGTTGCTAAGGGTTTACGGTTTGTTAGTTGGCCTCCCACCTAGCTAGGACGAGCCTGCTTTAGGGTTTAGGATGTACCTGTAGTCTCCATTGTAGTTCCTTTTTGGGGATACCTTATAAAATCCCTAATCTATAATTGGTTAAACCAAAAAAAGGAACTACAATGGAGACTATAGGTAGGGTCTAGGGTTATCGACTCCATGGTTGTTTTTTTGGAGGTCCTAAATCCTAGCTGTGTAATCATATAACTTGTCAAACCAAATAAACGGACTGCAACCGAGACTATAGGTACAACCCCTACACCCTAAACCCTAAACCCTAAAGAAGCTATTGATGCCCTCTATCCCTGAACCGTCTGATGTTCGGCCCTAAACCCTAAACCCTAAACCCTAAAAGGCTTTCCCAGGCTGCGCCCTGAAGATCTGGGCTCTCGAAGTCGAGGAGCCGCGCGCAGCTCGCCAAGGACGCTCTGCTCCCATTTCAACTCCTTTCGGGGGTTTAGGGTTTAGGGTGTAGGGTTTAGGGTTTAGGGGAAGAAGTTGGTCAGGGGGTCAATTAGCTTGGCTCTGCATTTCTTGCTCTTTCGGCAAAGATCTGACATGATACCGAGATGCTACAAGCAAGTCCTGTGGTTTCTGGGGCCATCAGAAACACAAGTTGTGTCCGGCAACACTCGACCTATCCGCCCCTAATCCTACTCGCTTTTCAGTTCAGCGGCTGTTGACAGGCAGCTACACAGATCTGGGCCTTAATCTTGAAGGCGGCCTGGAGATTGCTGCCAGCCCCCAGCCCGTGATAACGATGATAAGGCGATATGGGTAGTTCTCACAAATTCATAACTTCGTTTTTAGGTCCCCCCCAAAAAAACGGCACCCGTATAAGGAGGACCCCAAACGGGACCCTCATTTTGAAAACTGCCCTTGTATATCGCAGGCAGCACCTGATATCAATACAAGGACAAAAAACCCACCAGAAGGCAGCCCGGGCAAGGCACAGCAGCTTATCAAGACACGTCCGCTCCACTGCTTCCTAAGCCGTGAAGGCGCAAGCGCGAACGTCATGGTGATAGTTTAGGGTTCAGGGTTTATCATCACTTCGCCACTGCAAGTACGAACCTACGCGGACCTAAGCCTGCGAGCGAATACAAAGAAAAGAGGATCGTACTTCTTGACATGGCGCGAACACAAGCCGGCTAAGTGCACGTAATCATGTTCGTTGTCATCGCCACCAGCACAAGCACTATCAGCATCAATGCAATCACCAGCACCATCATCGCCGGCCATGAACCGTGTTGGGATTTCATGTGCCTCTTCCAGGATCTCGGCAGCTCGGGCAGCCGCCTGCTCCGCCATCTCAGCCGTCAGCGGTGGCCGCCGCTTCCTTGGTTCCATCTATTTCTGAGCTTCTGAGGGTTCTTGCCTTGGTTCGGCTGCTGCTGCTACCGCTGTTTGCCCCTGCTGGCTGATGCTCCCTGCATAAACGGCTATACTACTGCAGCTGCTGCTGCGACCTGTGGTTCTGCTGCCGCACCTACCGTGACCAGGACTACGTGACTACATGGTAGCGGATCCCTGTGGGTGTCGAACTCACCTATAGGCCATCATTCTACCGGGATCTTTCTGCATAACTAGTGTCGCCCTTCAGCAGCTATGGGGTGCAACTCGGGCTCTCAGCGCCCACTGTGCAGTGTCTCACAGCGAGTACCCCAAGCAGTATCGATTGCAACTCCAAGCCGATTGGCGCTGAACATGCTTTCGAGATCGCCAATAAAGATTCTTGCTGACCTGGATTTAGATCCTCTGCCCATGCGCGGCCCGGATCTGCACAGCGTCACGCTAGAGCGCTAGCCCTGGCGACTGTGCCTTTAACCTTCTCTATGAAAAGAACTACTATGGAAGTGAGAGTTGACGGTTGATAATCATGTAGGAACCTGATTAAGAAACAATGGCCCTGTAACCCCATTTTATTGGGTTTCATATTGCGACCCCAAGCAAATATGCCGGGTTGCTTAATCAGGTTCCTATATTCGTCTTCTCTAAGCTTCTGCGTGCATGGAAGTCTGCGACATACATGGGAACTGCTCACTCGCCCATCGCTTCCCGTTGCTACGGGTCTCGACCCACAGGAATATGTCTTTAAATTTGTAGCAGGATTCCTGGTATGGTTTGGGGTGTATTCCTTAACTAGGGGAGAGTGGAAGGTCTGGCGAAGACCACAGCACCATGCACAGTCAAGCACACCACCGGAGAAAGCTTCTGGGCCCTGGCTTGCGACAGAAGCTCGCAACCTTCGAAACACCGTTGAGGCATCGGAGGCCCCGAAGCTTTGAGAACACGAAAGCCCAAACGGCAAACTCTAAACCCTAAACTCTAAACCCTAAACCCCAAACCCTAAACTCTAAACCCCTTTAACGAATTCCCCTCGGGCGCTGCAGACCTGAACCTCGATTCCAATGTTGAAGCTCCTATCTCAGACCATCATCCCCCAATGTAGTCATTATAAAAAGAATACAAGTAGCATACTATAGTACTACTACAATACTACTATATAGCAAAAACAATATGATTCTACTATAATCTACTATATAAACTATAATAATACAGTTTCCCGACACCAGTCCCCTATACTCTAAACCCTGAAGCCTGAGCCCAGACCCTCAACCCCACACCCGCCCCGGCCGAGCCACGCCATTCGCTTCACGCGATCTGAAGTGTCGAAGCAGGAGCCCGAGTGGTTGGGAGAACGGCAGATGGAGCAGAATTGGTGTTGACACCTTGGGTTTAGGGTTTAGGGACTTCTGGTAGGGGTTAAATTATGTTTTAGGGGTTTAGGGTTCGAAACACAAAGGCCAATTTTGCTGTATGGCCTACGACGTATGCGAGCTCGGAGCTCAGCACCACACTGCAGAGCCTTATTATCTTGATCTTAAACTGAGGTCCGTGACTCTTGATGAGGGCTGAACCGATTTCATGTCGCTCCACGAAGGGATGTGACGCACAGGCACAAGCAAGGTCATTTGGGGGTAGTGAACATCGGGTTTGGGCCATGCAAATCATAAACTTAGTGCGTGCAAAGGCTGGAAACGACTAGCACTACTAACCTATTGAGGCTCCCGTGCTAGCAATTAGTTGAGGTGGGGTGCCACAGTCCTGAGAGTCTCATGCTCCGGCCAAAATCAAGCAGTGTGCTGCCATGGCGGAAAGAATGACCACTTTGAGACTCAGTGTCATCACTGCAAGCATGACCATGCTCATCATTATAATCATCATCTCCACCACATCATCATCGTATCCTTATTCACCAACATCGTCGTCGTCACTTGATAGTGCTCATATTCTTCGTTCTCGCGATTTGCATCGTGATCTCAATTTGCATATATTCTGTGCATCCTTTCCTGTGTCGTTAGCATCGCAAGCCTGGAGGCTAGTTATATTAGTATCGGCATGTTCGTCATGTTCGTCTCTGTGTTTATCTCCCTGCTCCTGTTCCGTGCAGTGGCAAGTTCAAGGCAGAGGTGCTTCCAGCACCGGCAATTTCGAGAGGAAGCACCCACCGAAATCACAACAGGAATGTCCTTAGCTTCGGCTTCGAGTGTTCAGGATTATAGTACCCTATAAACCCCAAAATTAGCTAAACCCTCAACCCTAAACCCCAAACCAGCTAAACTCTCAACCCTAAGCCCCAAAATTCGCTAAACCCTCAACCCTAAACCCCAAAATTCGCTAAACCCTCAAACCTTACAGTACCCTAAACCCTAAACCTTACAGTACCCTCTAATCCCTAAACCTTACAGTACCCTAGAAACCCTAAACCTTATCGTACCCTAAACCCTAAACCCAAAAACCTGACAGTACCCTATAAACCCTAAACCTTACAGTACCCTAAACCCAAAAACCTGACAGTACCCTATAAAACCGAAACCTTACAGTACCCTAAACCCAAAAACCTGACAGTACCCTTAACGTGAGACCGCAAGACCTAAACCGACAACCACTGCCTCGGTAATTCTGGCAGCTTCTTGGCTTCAGCCTCTGGGTTTGGGTTTGGGGTTTAGGGTTTAGGGTTTAGGGTTTAGGGTTTAGGGGGGGTAGGTGCGGCTGCATCCGAACTAAAGCTTTAGGGTTTAGGGTGTATAGAACCCTACTTGGAGGCCCAGGGGACTTAGTAAGTCGGTTATAAGTAGGGTCATAATTGGGGTAACTCCATTTAGGGTACTTATAACTCCATGTAGAACCTACTTACGAAGTCCTCTCTAAGGGAAATCTCTGATAGAACCCTGTACTACCCTTTAGAGGGCTTACGGGTTTCGGACCTGAAGAACCTTTCCCCCCTAAACCCCTCCGAACCCCAAGACCCTCGACTCCAATTCGCGAACCCCCCATTCGCCCTTGGACTTGATAAACCACGCCCCAAAAGCCCATTTCCCCAACTCATTCCCGAAACCGGAATTCAAATTTGCCAAGAGTGTTCTGCCGTCGCCCTAAACCCTAAAACCTAAACCCAAAAAATACGTCTATGAGGCCCCTACCACCAAGCACCTGAAACCTGCAACCACGCAGCATCCATGGCGCAGCTAAGGGCTGTGGGTTTAGGATTTAGGGTTTAGATTTTAAGTTTAGGGCTTGGGGTTTAGGGTTTAGAGTTTAGGGTGTAGGGAGTTTAGGGGGGCTGGGGGCTTCGTAGTTCAAGGATTTCGGCGCTCACGCTCGCACTCGGACGCTCCAGGTGAGGCAAGCGTCCAAAGGTCTGCTGGGTGCAACTGAACATAAGGCGGAGTAGTAGAGCATCAGTCAACCCCCCAATCAGTACTTAAGGCGGGCATGTCTCGAAGATTTTCCCAGTTGTTGAAGCACAGTAGTTTCGAAAAAAGTCCTGTGCGAATATCCATTATCCAACACCGTTACAATGAGGGGGTGCATGGGGGGTGTCGGAGGTCTATAATCATTTTTGGTGCATGATTAAAGTTGTGGATAAAACGTGTCATTACCAAAACCTCGTCCATGGAGGTGCCGTAAACCCAACGTCGGGCAAACAACATCCCGTAGAAGCCCAGCTACCCATCGAGTAGGTTACTACCCACATATGTATGGATGTGCCTATGCATGCATGTATATATATATATACACACACCTAAGCCTTATATATATATATATATACAGATACAGATGCATAAATAGGTAGGTGGACAGATAGATATGAAGCCCTTCGTCGTATAGCAATCTACTTGGACAGCTGGGTTCTAGGGAACAAGGAAAAGGCTGCCAACCGTAAACCCTAAACCCTAAACCGTGCCATCAAAGGCTCCATGCCACGATCTTCGCATCGAGGGCAGAAAACGATGCAGTCCTGTAAGGCAGGTGACATCTCGAGATTCGGAGCTCTCTTGAACTGTAATGCCGTTCTTATTCTTGGCGGTCTAGGGTCTAGGGTTTAGGGTTTAGGGTCTACAATGGTTTCTGAAGCTTGGCGATGACCCACACGTCAGAACATCAACATGCGGCCACCAAAGCCTTTCTCCTACATAACTTGCCTCTGAGCAAGGTCTGAGTCTGTGATTGCGCAGACCTCCTGAAATACGTGGGCACTTTAGCGAAGTGCTGCCCCTTTGATATGTATGTATGGGCTCTGCATCTCAGAATCTGTCGCAGCAGCGAGCCACCTCCCATATGCCTAAACTTCATTCTAGAAACCGTGCCTGCAAAGGCATGGATTCCGACAGAATTCGCTTCGAAACAATCACCCAGAGTTCCGGCGTCTCATTCCTCAGATCCGCCAGAACGGTTGGGTCACAATGCAGTCGAGGCGATCGGGCTAAAGATGTCAGGCTCTGTCGATACCCATATGGTCGACTCATTCCATGCATGTTGCAAGTACTGCCGACCATCGTGATCTCTTCTTAGAGAAATCACTGCGCCTTGAATGCAATAACTCTGGTATGTTAAGGATTCCTCAACCCTTCCCAGGCACCATTGTAAGAGCTCTGGCGCAGTCGCTCGACAGGAGGCCAAAGGACAATACCTGACAGCGTCTATACTGGGTTCCGAAGCAGAGACTCTGCGATTGCAGAATTCTAGCAGCATGGTTGCAGATGGTAACCCTGTAATTTGCAATTGCCTTACGGAACAGACGATAGCATGACGCTTCTGGCTGCAACACATCTTCAATGCAAACATGCTTGACTGGGAGGCAGGGATAGAGGGAAGTAGCATGTGGGGGGGCGCAGCAAGAATCCAAGCGTGCTGCGGTCAGTCTCTGCACCTCTTGCTGGGCGACTCCTTGTTAGACTGAAGAGGTAAGTCGGGTGACGTTCGATGCACGTCCTTCATCAATCTTCCCTATAGACCCTAAACTCCAAGTCGCGGGGTCTGCTGGTTGGCAGCGAAGACTTGGGAACACGTCGCTGCACACTGCGGGCCTCACAGCGGGAAAGTGCTGCAATCGGGACCAGGACGGGACGATATGCTTGATCCGCGCATTACTCGCAGCAGTAGGCGCACAAATGTACACGCACATAAACTTTTGGGAGTTTGATGTGTGTCGCTGCAACACGCGGGCATCACGCCATGTAGGTGCAAATAAAGAAGAGCTCTGCAAGAAGAAGTCTGATCGGCGAATGCAGAATAGCGAAACTATGTACAGAGCCGCTGTAACTCTGTGCTCCGGTCGGTGGGAACCTGTAACTAACCATGCATGCATGCGAAACTTCGCATGTAATAATTGCAATGATGGCAGTCCAAGCAGCAGAAGGAGTGCTGGCATGCCTGGAGGTGAACCCGCGCAACCGAATCCAGCTGCATGGCACAGCTCCTGTGCTGCAGCTTCGTTGCACAGAGGGAAAGCAGGATCTTCATATCTCTTCATCAGCAAGACCCTGAAACCCCAAACCCTTGAATGCCTGTGGAAGTTCACGTTTACATGGCAAGTTCCTACGATACTGAAGTTCATGTACATGTAGGCTACTTGTGATGAGGCATCGCTTGAACAGGCTTTGTTGACGACGCAGCTACCATGCGAAAGACCCGAGACAATGCACCACGATGCTTGGAACAAGCACAAGATGGTTTGCTAGGGTTTCGAGTTTACAGTGGCAGACAGGCGCTGATAATTTAGATAACAGCCAATACAAGAACATAAACTACCAGCTGGCGTCTTAAGACAGTCCGAGCGCATGTAGACCCCCGTGGCCGCAACCCATTCACCCAAGTCCTGAACTCAATCTTCAAGATACCTTGGCCCAGGCTCTCAAACGAAATGCCGCAATCCACAAATCCTCTCTCTGAATCCCTGAACCCTGATTTAAACACTTGACTAAACCCTAATGAATCCTAAGTCAGCCGGACCTAGGAGGAACCCCAGCCGAAGATCTCACACTTGGCAGATCTCCAGATTTCATCAGGATCTGCTGACCTCGGCGGGTCAGCATTGCTTTGTGGCTTCTCGGCCGGCGAGGTTTAGGGTTTAGGGCTTTAGTGCTTATATAGGGCCTTGCCGGCTGTTTCTCATGTTTAATTCGTTCCACTCTACCAGGTCATGCCTCTTTGCGGGAGCCTAGGCCATGGGATGCTCCTGGAGCTAGTTATGTCGTATGTTGCAACCATACACGGCGAGATGAACTGTGTGAGTTCGTCTTCGCGTGTATAGAAACACACGCACACACACACAAACGTCAGTTTATGGTCGCATCAGTCCACACGAAAAGCTTGTATGTATGTATGTATGTATGCATGCATGCATGCATGCATGCGTTTGTCATGGCTCGTAGTCCATCCTTCTCAATGCCAAGTAGCGGGATGTCGTCGAAGAAGTCCTCGGTCTCCAGCTCTCGGAGCGCCACCTGGCGCTCCAAACATCGACCCTTCTAGAGCCCTTACAGCTACAAACTTTGCTTTATAAGCCAGCTACGAGATCAGAACCTTCTAGAACCCATGTATTATGAAGACCCTCATAGGAAGCGCTCCGGTCGACTATATGACCCTTATGAACCGTTGCGTTGTAGGACCCTTCTAGAGCTCCTACGAGAACCTTGTAGAACCCTTGTCATGAAGACCATCTTAGAAACCCTTGTGTTAGAACACTCTGCAGCATTGTAGAACCTTGGTATAAGGCGATTAAGGACTGCTATAGAATCATTCGGTTACAAAAGACCCATGGAGCTCTTATACATACGAGACCCTGATAGAGTCCCCTAGAGCACCTCGAAAGAAAAAACAGCTCACGGAAGAGACGACCTAAAGTAAACCACAAGAACTCCGGAGGTAGACTTTTGCACCATTGGACCATCACCTCTACCTGGACCCCCAAAGGTATGTAGAACAATAGGCCTTTATGGGCTTTGGGCCATTATTTCACCCCTAAACCCTAAACCCTTTATGGGCTTTGAGCCATTATTTCACCTACTGTTGGGGGGCTTTGCGTAAACCCTGGCGGAGTCCCAAAAACCTGGACCCCCGAGACATCAAACTCCCAAACCATGGCTCCAAAACACCACATTCAAACCCCAAACTTTGGGTTTAGGGTTTAGGGGCGAAGGGTTTTAGGGTTTTAGGGGTCTAGAGTTTAGGGGTTGAGGGGTTTAGGGTTTAGGGGTCGAGGGGGTTAGGGTTTAGGGGTCGAGGGGTTTACGGTTTAGGGGTTTGGGGTTTAGGTGCTTAGGGTTTGGGGGGTTCCGGGTTTAGGGGTTTAGGGTATAGGGGTTTACCCCACACCCTCTGCCTCTTGGGAGGGATCCTCCGAGCAGACTAATGCCGTGGGTGGGAAGGCGGTGGCGGCATCGGTCCTCAGCCACTCCAGCCTCGGGTTGATACGGTGATGAGGTAAATCCTGCATTACCATAATAAGGAATATATCATAATTCCTATAGTTTAGGGTCCTTAAGGTAATGCAGGATTCAAACCATTTATTTCGTCAACAGTAGTTAGACTACGGTTCCTTTAAAGGGCTCTATAACGGTGGCTCGACGCAGGTTTTGGTATACTGGACGGAGCCTGAAGAATTAGAATCGGGCTCTTTTAAAGTTAAAGGGTTCCTGTCGTGGGTTCTGTAAGGGCTACCGCACGGGTATACTTTATGGGGTCTGAATAATTAGAGTCGGGTCCTTTCTATTAGACCAGGGCTTTGGGGTTTTTGGGTAGTTATCTTGTAATATGATAGTATAGTAATCTGATTATACCCCAAAACCACCAATACCTATAAGAATATCCTTTCTAGCACACTGGCATTGAAGCCGTGTGTGAGCCTCCAGGCCAAAAGGAGTTGAACTGGAGTGGGTGACTGCGTCTCCGTACCAAAAAGGCGTAAACCCTAAACCCTCCTAAACCCAAACCGTGCGAGAGGCGGCTGCATGTGGAAAGTGCGAATTCGGCGTATCCCCACAACGTTAACGTGTCATCGCACTTCAGAAGTGACTGATGCTGGAAGAGTTGCGAGGCCCACAATCTCTGAAACTTAAGGCCGAATGATGCGTGGTAGCTGATGCGCGCCGTCGACGCATGTCGGCAGCAGAAGGTCTATGGCAATGTTACAAGGGGCCACCACGGAATCCTCAAAGAGCCGACAGAAGCCCTAAACTAAAACCTGCAAGCTACAGCCCTATATCCCCAAACACTAAGCCCCTAAACCCTTACACCCCTTAACCCCCGAAGCCCTAAAACCCTACACCCAGCCCGAAACCCTAGAAACCCTAAACCAGTAGGGGTTTAGGGATGATAGGGTTTAGGAAACTTTCTCCTGAAGAGAAGCCCAGCAAAGCCGGGCAACCAGCTGAAGAGCACTGGCGAACCGCAGAGAGGCTCAGCCAGAGCATGCAGCTCCTGCGTTTTAACGAAGATGACGATTCGTATCCGTTTGTATATATATATATATATGTATGCATACATACATATATGTAGATATATATATATATATATTTATAGTTTTATTGGTTTCTTTATTTGTTTATGTGTTTTATATTTGTCGTGCAATGTTTAAACCACTGTGTGTGTATACATATGTATATACATATGGTTCTAGATTCCAAAATCATTCACATGCATGCAACGCGAGAGTTACTTGCGTCCCCTGGCAAGCCTGGAGGCTGTCCGTAATCCTCTTAATGTCGGCCCCAACCCTCGCCGCAAGATGCCGCAAGACTGGGTTTCTGTCCGTATACCTCGGACATCCTCCGAGGCCGCGGGGTTTCATTCAGCTTGTAATTCCCAAACCCCCCAGGTAAATACTATATAGGGTACTAGAGCCCCTAGGGCCATATATAGTAGGTGCCTGGAGGGTTAGGGATTGTTGCTCAAAGGGTCCACTGCTTTTGCGTTGGTTCTGCGGAACCGCAGCAATGGCTCATAGGCAGGCACTCGAGTCCGAACCTGGCAGCGAAGTCAAGAAAACTCCAAGGACGAATAATGTAGGGGCCTTGATAATTCGAAAATAGGGTTTTGGGGGTTCCTTATTATTCGTATGTAGTATAGTATATCCCCAAACGGGTTTTGGGGGTTCCTTATTATACGTATGTAGTATAGTATATCCCCAAACCCTCTTCTAGTTATTAAGGCCCCTAAACCCGAAACCCTTAGAGTAGCCCTTATAGAACCCTTTAAAGAAACCTTTAAAGGAACCCTTTTCTAATTATCAAGGGCCCTATATGAACCACAAAGCCCTCACATAACCCTAAACCCTAAACCCTAAACCCTATTCTAGTTATCAAAGCCCTCACATAACAACAGTCTCCGAGCCTCCCTGGGCTTCCATTCCGGCTGGCCTGCATCAAGATCGCGCTCATCCTTTAGGCTTTTAGGGGCTTAGGGTTTAGGGGTTTAGGTTGGTTGGTTGAGGGGTTTAGGGTTTAGGGGTTTAGGTTGGTTGGTGGGTTTAGGGGTTTAGGGGTTTAGGTTGGTTGGTTGGTTGGTTTAGGGTTTAGGGTTTAGGGCTTTAGGGGTTTAGGGGTTTAGGGTTTAGGGATACATCGACATCTCGCGGCCGCCGCATGACACGCTGTGACATTCAACAACGTTCCCGTCATCCCGACCATGGTCATATAGCACCCCCCATACCCAAAGGGTCCAAGTACCATTATAGCAGGTACTTAGTAGGTATTTGGGCCCCAAAAGTATATACTATACTGGTACTTGGACCCTTTGGGCCATAGCCAAGAATTCATGAACAAAAACAGCAACACGAGAATCAAAGAAGTGGCGGCTTACGGCAGCTGGATCATCATGCCATCGAGATCCACCACTGCCACCCCCTGGCTGCAAATCGAGAGCTACATCTCAGGCGCCTGAAGCCACAAAGCCCTCCGAGTCGTCTGCAAAGACGAAGGCATAGCCTGACAGCGAATCTTGCGCTTCATTCTCAACGGACCCGGCCCCCCATACACCTGGCAGATGACCCTTGCGTAAGTGCTAGCTAGGGACTTCTGCTGCAAGCTTAGACTCTCTGTTCTCGGTCTGGTGCACTCCTACGAGTTTTCGCTCAGGTTTCATACCAAGAGTGGCACCAAGTCGGGTTCCCATTCTCGCAGATGACCACTGCCGGCAGAAGGCTTTCAACCGCTATCTTGAGGCACAGAAACAACTGAGCACTTCCGATGGCCTGTGCTTTCTTGTGCTTCCCCGGGGCGGAGCCCAGCCTCACAACAATTCACTAAATCGTGGTGCGCGCGAGACGCTACATACCAGCGCAACGGCGGCAAGACGTGGCTCAAGACTTGAAGCTCAGGATGCCTGCAAGTACGGAGGTTGCAATGATTGCAACACTCTCCTATTATAGAGTAGTATTTTCAGCACTGGCGCTCGACGATGTCAGACGAGTTCGGGGACAAGAGCTAAAAAGGCTCCTAACACATCACGAACACTCTCCCACTGCCGCTAGACAAACGGCATGATGTCATTCTTGCTGAACTCCGACATTTGAGGGTACGTGAAAAAAACCAACCCGTTGGCTTGACCCTTAAGTCGGTCGTCACTTTTGACTCTTATCGTTTTACAGGACTTTGAAACTGCAGGATGTAGCAGCAGCAACTGCAGCATCAGCAGTAGTAGCAGCAGCAGTAGCAGCAGCAGTAGCAGCAGCAGCAGTAGCAGCAGCAGCAGAAGCAGCAGCAGAAGGAAGAACAAGGATTTAATGTCGTGTTTTCGGGTTAAGGCATGTAGGAGCTGGTGCCTTTGTAGCACGTTTCTGAATCTCCAAATAAGACAGGATGTGCCTTCGGTCGAAGATGCCTACTTTTTGGATTTGTTATTATCGTTTGGTTATCGTTTTGCTATCGTTCGAGACCACCAACCACCCAACCCAAAATTGGCTCAACTCAAGCTTAGCCCACACCATGGCTCGATCGGGAGATTATGTTGTCTTGTCTTTGTTGTGTACTTAGACTTCAAGCGGAACAGAATACCTGCCAGAGCAAGCCCAAGCTACCTAAAGCGGCACAGAGTCTCTACCACAGAGGGCCTAAGAATACGAACATATTCGTTATCATTGTTTAACTCTTATCGTTTACGAGGAATTCGATTGCTCGCAATTTACGGACGCATCTACTTTAAAACATGCTCTCGGAGTTTCTATGATCCCTCATTTGGATATCCGGCTTCGTCACTGCCATCGACCGAGTCAATGACAAAGGTCGGCAAATACAAACAAAGCACAAGGCACGATGTTGATAACACCGAATGACCAACCTGCCCAGCAGGCTTTCTTGCCTCAGAAAAACCACTCCTACCAAAATTGAAGCCTGAAGTCCGCACCCACTCCCCGTTCGGCACTGACCACTCAGCTCTCAGTATGCGGGTATAAACCGCGATGGGATCCCTCCCACCGTCTACTGCATGCCCAAACCGCTTGCAAAGGCCGGAAAGCTCCCGGGGCTCCGAGCGCTCAGAAACCGCCGGGCGCGGCGCTGCCAGGCACGACGGGAGCTCGGGGAGCTGCCTGCATCCTGGTGTTGAAGGCAACGAGCCCTAACCCCCCAGGTACCTACCATATATGGCCCTAGGGGCTCTAGTACCCTATATAGTAGCTACCTGGGGGATTTATACTTGCACGCCTTCCTTGGGTTCTACAAGGGTTGCTTTCAGGGACCGAAGGATTTATGGGCCTGGAAAGTTAGAACAGGGTTTGCGCGACATTTTGTACTTTTAAGGAGCTGTTGAGGAGTAGTGCTGGGAAGCCCAGGGGGTTTTTGGGGGAAGGCACCCACGGAATGCGATACTGGACCTGAGGTAAAATGGGAACAAGGAGCTCTTGTCCTTGAGATCGAAGCAGGTGGTCCGAAAATCGGCTAATTAAGCCTGAAAGTTTCCGAACATCCCAACTTCTTCAATCTTCAAGAAGCACCGACCCCTCCCTGAAAGCTTGGCCGAACAGCCGGAGGAGGGGTGTCTGATGGACGACAGTTCCTTCTGGGGATTCTTGCGTGCCCATCTTACCTATAGTCTCCATTGTAGTTCCTTTTTGGGGGATACCTTATAAAATCTTTAATATAGATTTGGTTAAACCAAAAAAAAGGAACTACAATGGAGACTATAGGTAGAATCTTCCTAAATTTGGTCATCTCAGCCAAGTCTTAGAGCCCCGCCCGTCTTCGATTGATCAAAACTGGAACCGCGAACCTCTAAGACCAGCTCGGCGTCAGGAAACTCGCCTGGAGATTACACCCATGGTACCACACTCCTCCGTCTTCACGGACTTTTTAACTTTGTGTAGTGTAGGTGTATAAACACACAGGCACACTGTAGTTAGGTCCCTCCGCATCTGCCGGTGCGCGTATGTATGTGTATATCTGTATTTATATATACTGTAGAAATATGAAATCTGCTTCACATTCCACTTCTATACTTCAGATGATACCAACGGTTGCTTCTCTCTATGTGCTAGCGTGACTCCAGATTAAACACAGTGTGTACATTTGGGCACATAGGTGAAGCCCGGCAGGTGCAAACTTAGGCACGAACTTTTGCCTACAAACAGGATCGCTCAGAAGCATTCTTTCAAGCTCAAGCGGTTCTGGCTTCTGGGGGTTAGTGCTGTTCAAGGCCAAGTGTTGAAACGGTTCGCAAAATCCTGAGATGGAACCCGGCACCGACACACCTCAACGCAAGGGACCCCGAAGTCCTCAAACCCTGAAGCTGAACTTCCTAGCCATGTGGCTTGCGGCCGCGCTGACCTCTGGCGAGCCTGGCGCGCAACGCCCAGCGGGTCTAGAATGACAGGGCAAGCAGACTGCTGGTTTCACTTGGGCATTCGGAAAAGGCTTCCCTAACCCCCGCAGGTAGCTACTTTATAGGGTACTGGAGCCCCTAGGGCCCCCCGTTTAGTAGGTACCTGGGGGTTAGGGTTTGCTCAAGGATTGCATGGTCTTTAAATTTTTTAAAGACAGAACGCGCAGGCAAAGCCAGGCGATTTGAGCGGATTCCCTGGCCCCTGGTTTGTTGGGGGCACGGGGGCACGGGACACGGTAGTACGGTCAAAGCCCAACCATTGCAAGAAGGTAATTTCGCGGGATAACTTGATTCCACCTATAAGTAGGACATGTGGGACAGCGACACAGTCATGTAACTCCCTAACCCTCCAGGTGCCTACTATATAGGGCCTTAGGGGCTCTAGTACGACTGTTGTCCGAGGGCCCTTTCCTGTACCACCCGGCAAACGGGGGAGACGCTTTGCTTCGCGACTTCTTCACTGGCCCCCGCATGCTCGAACTTCAAAGCAGAATGGGTGTTGGCACATGTGTTTTGCGCCGAGACCGCCTGCTTTGACTAAACAGCCACACCTTTGGCGTGGATGCCGCTTTTCCCCCTCTGTCTTTAGGCCAACTGTGACAAACTCAGGCAAGCATCAAGAACAGCCTAGACACATCTGGAGTACAGGATCACGGTTGTAGTGGCTGGCACCACTGCTTGCGGGTCAGATGGCCCACGTCCGCACAACTTCCTTCGAAGCGTGCCATGCCCGTCTGCGACTGCTATTTTTGAATTTTTGCATCCAGGACCCTAACCCCCCAGGTACCTACTATATAGGGCCCTAGGGGCTCTAGTACCCTATATAGTAGGTACCTGGGCGGTTAGCGGGAACTATCCAGGATGAGCTGTCGAGTCGCAGAATCCAAACCAAACACAAACCTAGTGCTCACAGACGGGCGGAAAAGGAATCGAGAGCACCGGTCGCTGATGTGAGCATCCGTCTCTGTGCACTACAGGTAGCTACAGGTGGTTACCAACTTAGTAACGAGTCAGTGTCAATGCGCGAGTGTTTTTGTCGAAGTCGGCCGATTTTCCCCTGGACATGACAGGCACCCTAGATGCTCGAAGCGCCCGAGTTGAATTGTGTGCTCTTGAAAAACCTACCCCTGCAAATGCCTTATGAGCCCGAGTCGGGATCTTGGCTCCGGACACAGCAGAGACAGACACGGCAAAAGCTTAAAATTCCTTTCGCCGCACGGAAAGCGCATGGCCGCCGACATCCTCTTGGCTTGATATATAGGCGCGTCCGGCGCGTTGGGCGGTACTATAAGTGCTGGAGAAAAACACGACTGCTGCTAAGGTCGAAATGCTGTAAGCATCAAAGTTCTGGGGTGAGGGGGAGCTTGCCCAAGCCTCTTCAGGGGTTGTTGGCATGCAGCATCACAAAGCCTACAAACTGTCAAGACTCTCTATCCATCAAATGGCTCGTGAAGATAGCATATCTGCAATGGGTTTGTGCTGTTGCTTGTGCAGTTTGGGCTACGTGCAGGATTTAGTGTAGAGCTGAATGCCTGGAAAGCATTCTCTTCGAGGGTTGCATTTTTTCGTCGGACATGTGTGTGTGTGTGTGTATTCAACAGCTCATATGGGTAAAGAGGACAAAGCGCGAATCCGCATTTTGATGATGCTGATGATGCTGACGATGTCTTCCGGCTGTGGTCTAAACCCTAAACCCTAAACCCTAAACCCCTAAACCCTAAACCCCTAAACCCCTAAACCCTAAACCCTAAACCCTAAACCCTAAACCCTAAACCCTAAACCTTCAACTCCGGGCCCTCAGGATGCTATAGACAGTCGGCCAGGCAGCTTTGGGCTGAGTCCGTGCAAACGGCAGATCTCAGTGCCTGATCTGCCCTGCACCTGGAACCCTGTATAGGGTTTAGGGTTTAGGGTTTAGGGTTTAGGGTTGTATTAATGTGTGTCAAGACTTTCATAGTAGACATGTAGCTGAGCTCCGTGCAAGAGCCTCTTTGCTGCACCACTGTCGGTCAGGGAAGAACGGCACTGAAATGCTTGTGAAACTCCCGCAATCCTTTCGATCGTCTTTCTCCTGGCAGAAGCTCGGGCAACGAACGCTCTAGAAGCCTCCTGTTCCAGACATGGCTTGCTGCACTTGCACTGCTGACAAGCTGAATGCTGCCAAGTTTCGCTTCCTGCTTGACTTTGCGTCTGCCTTAGGTGCACGTGCTGGAAATCCATGACAGAAACCTTGAAACTTATAAGACTTAAGCCAAAGCACCCTATAATGGCCCTATAAAGGGAATGGTGCCCTACGCCGATTGCTACAACAGCAGCCTCAGCCGGATTGACGAGCCAGCCAAAGCTCAGGACACAAACTACCTATGGTCTTCATTGTAGTTCCTTTTTGGGGATACCTTATAAACTCGTTTATATATATATATATATATATTTGGTTAAACCAAAAAAAGGAACTACAAATGGAGACCATAGGTAGCCTGGCACGGTGAAACTACGGTGAAACGACAGCGCTGCGACATCACGAAAACTCAATCTTGACTATAGCAGGCCTATGCGCAATGCATCAACGGAGGTTCCAGATTCCAGGCGGCAGCGTCTCCACCCATTACAACTCGAACTTCACAAGACGCGCAGAAACACACACACACACACACACAAAAGGCAGCTTCGAACCGGCAGGCGCACGACCCGGCAGTGCCTGCACAAAACCGAGGAGCACAGAGCCCAATGAGGTTTAGGGCAGTTTAGGGTGAACCGGAAATCAAAGCAATTCTTCTGCGGCCCCGCCGCCAGCAGCGTGCTCGAGTCACTCCAGGACGCCCGGGAGTGCTCCAGGGACAGGCTGTACACCGACTCGCTGAAGTCCTGCACAGCGCAACACCAGACCTCTCATGCTCAGACATCAGATGTTTCACGTTACAGCATGCATGTGAGCCGCATTTTGGTTTCACATGCATATCTGTATACATACACACATACATACATATATACATACATCCTCATACGTACTCATACGTACTCATACATACTCACACATACTCACACGCACTCATACGTACTCATACATACTCTTACATACATACAAACATGCATACATACATACATACATGTACATGTACATATATATATATATATGCATATACATATACATATACATACATACATACATACATACATACATACATACATACATACATACATACATACATACACATACGTACATACATACATACAAACAAGCAAACTCAGACATACATACTCATACATACATACTCGTACATACATACATACATACATACATACATACATACATACATACATACATACATACTCATACATACATACTCATACATACATACTCATACGTACATACATACATACCTGCAACTCATAAATGCGGTGTAGAGCATAAGCATTTTCGAAGAACAGTGCGTGCAGGTATGTCAGTGTCTGTACCGTCACCCAACTAGTATGCATAGTCTTGGTTAGGGGCATAGAGAGAGGAGGAAGGCAATGAAGGAAATAACGAAATGCAGAGCTGCAGAACGAACTACACGCACAATAACAACTCACAGCTGAAGAACCCAAGAAAGACAAGCAGAGGCAAGGCATGTACAAGCACATCAATGAACAAACTCAGACAAACACGAGACAAAGTGAGAAGCAAGCAGTTCAAATACAACAACAAATAATCAACAAGCAGAAACAACAAGCGAGTGAACCAAACAAAGAGAGAATCCAATAAACGCAGAAGAACGGTTCTCTGGACACGTGTTTTTTTCAAGGCCTAGGTGCCTAGGTGTTGGAAAGCCGGATGATCATCCGTTACCCCATCTTGGGCGTTGAGAGTCATTGCTGAGTAATACGAGAAACAAACATGGAAGCAGCGGGCTTGCAACGGCACACTACCAAAGTACGGCGCTGAAGGTCCTACAATGAACCCCAAAAAATTGGAAACCTGATTAAGGACAAATAGTGCTGGGATTCCCTATACACTATTCTTATAAGGATTGAAGCTATTGGGTTTCCCCAACTTTTGGGATTCTACTATAAACTGTCCCAAACGCAACATGGACCACGCCGGTCAGGTTCCTCGGTGACGATGGGGTACGTCTCGATCTCCGGCAGCAGTCGCTTGGGAAAGCTGCAGAAGCACCTGGAAGCGAATCAGTGGAGGTCCGGAGTCTACCGACAGTCTCCATTGTAGTTCCTTTTTGGGGGATACCTGACAAAATTCTTAATATATAAACTGGTCAAACCAAAAAAAAACAACTAGAATGGAGACTGTAGGGACAGGTCAGAATTAATAGCATAAGGTCAGTTCTGGTCTAGTTGGACACACAGATGTCTTTATTCTGCCACTGGGTCCACGTCTTGACTCTAAGTGTACTGGGCACACTAGACAAACACCGGCCCATTTTCAGTGATGTGGGTGGGAGTTGAAGCATACTCTGAGACCTCAGCCGCCACATGAACCTTCTGAAGCAACAGTGTACAGCTGACTCAGTTCACGACCGAAACCTGGAAAGCTCAATGCCAAAGCGAACCTCAAAACAGCAAACTCCCCTTGTTTTATTCAGCCGATACTAGAAGTGAGGGTAAACATCGACAAGTGCTCATTCCTGTGCGTGGCACGTGGATCGAAAAGGCATGATAGGCTGCCGCGACTCTGACTGCCTAGGTCGTTGCGACGGGTCCATGGCTTGGGAAGTTCGGGTTCACGGCCAACGGCTTCGGGCCTCCGGTACTTGGAGGTTCATGGGTAGTTATAAATGGGGTTATAAGTAGGGTAACTATACTCATAACCCATATTAGGGGACTTATAACCGACATATAACTATCCATGAACCTCCAAGTAATGTTCACACGAACCAAACTTTGAGGCCTCAGGTTGAGGATTGAGAAGCTTTGTGATACGAGATGGCTCCAAACTAAAAACCCCAAAGCCCAAATAGCATGAGAAGTCGACATGGGAACCCTAAACCGCAAGGACGAACGAAAGCTGATTGTCGCCCAGCTGTAACCTTCGGCATCGAGCTCTAGAGGATTCGAGGTAAAACCTTCGAGCCATGGTTCGAAAAGCTCTGGTTTGAAAACAACCCCAGGGGCTTCAGAGATTCAGAATGATGGTTCTTTAGCTAGATTTTAGTGCCGCAGACTCCTGTAGAGCCTGAAAAAGCCTGATCTAGAGAACTTCTCAATCTGATACTACCGGAAAAGGGCTCAATCAGACAAGATGTAAGCAGGGATTGCTCAAGATGTAAAAAACAGACCCAACAGAGCGTCCTGAGTAACTCTGACAAGCAGTCTTGACGTGAACCCTCTTCAGAGCACCGATAGTGCCGGACCAGTTGCGAAGTGAACGACTAGTGATTCTGCTCCAGTGAAACTGCACCATTGCTGGTGCCAGGTGCTTGATCAGCGATGGCAGCTTGTAAGTGCTACTGTTGGTGGACAAAATTCTGCATGACCCACATATAGTATAGTACCATATAAATCCCATAGTTTAGGTATATAGGGTCATGCAGGATTTTGTCCATCAACCGTATGACTGTTTCTTCTAGTAGAACCACTTGAAACTAATGCTATGCACTAGTTGAGCCCGTTGACTGACCGACTGGTGTATGTGAATTTCTTTCTCAATCCAAAGTCAGTATGTGCGTGTGTGTGTGTATATATACTTTTATACACATGTATGAAAACACTACATCGTGCCTCCCCCAGGTTTTTATCTTCACCCTCTTCGTCAAAGGCATTCCTTTGGTACTTGCTTGGGCTACAGGATTAACGGCCAGGTTGCTTTCCTCGAGGTTTCTTTGACCTCCTCCCAACCACCGGAATGAGTGATAGCTGGGGCGCATACCTTAACTGCGAGAATGTCAGGCTGGGGTGTGCAGCCCGATAAATTCCTACGACGGCTCGAGTCGTCGTCGCATAGCAGCAGTAGTCATCCTGGTACTGGTAATCGTCGCAGTAGTAGTAGTAGTAGTAGTAGTAGTAGTAGTAGTGGTAGTGGTAGTAGTGGTAGTTGTGGTAGCAGTGGTAGTAGTAGTAGTAGTAGTAGTAGTAGTAGTACTAGTAGTAGTAGTAGTAGTAGTAGTAGTAGTAGTTGTTGTTGCAGCAGCATCGGCGCAGCAGTATAGTCGTCGTCGTCGTCGTCGTCGTCGGAGCAATGGCAGCAGCAGCAGCAGCAGGAGTAGCAGGAGTAGTAGCAGTGGTGGTAGTCGTCATAGTTATTTAAATTTAGTCTTGGTGTCAGTGGTGTTTGTTCTAAGTCTTAAAGACTCTTTACTGGCAGACGAAGCTGCCAGTCTAGAATTACATTGGCACATTCACTTGGATTGTTTCCTCTTATGCTTCAGCTGGGGAGATCCTAAAAAGATGTGGCAAACGTGAGGGCAGGCTCCTGTCGGGAGACCACACATTCATATGACCGTCATCATCCGAGGGTCGAAGGAAAAGACTCGTAGAAGCTGCGATGGAATCGCAGTGCGCGGTGTTGATAGACGCGCTCCAGGTCAATCGGGTCCTGTCTGGTGCATTGAAAAAAGCGCTCAGCATATGCAGCTAAGAGTCCGAACTCTCCGAAACATCCGATGTTTGATAACTCTTGATTTGTGCATCTGTCAATCGCCAGGAGCATGCATACCGGGCGTCTTGATGTCAAATCCCCTACGTTCTAAGAAGAAGCCTTATACCAACAGCAGGCACGCCTTTGCTTTGCGAACCCGCTGGCAGTTGACAGAGCCTGCAAATGGCTTCTGCGGCCAAGGGCCAAAGATGTGGCTGGACTGGCACCAAACGCAAGAAAGTCCCATGACAAATGAAAACGTGTTGAAATATCATGCGGCTCAGTATCAATACTGCTGAAAACTGAGAATAGAGCAGAACAGTGCGGCGAACGACGATGACGACAGCTACGACCCCTGTATCAGTTAAAGCATGAACACTTGAGAACTCTTGTGCGTGCTGCCGTTACTTCGTGATCGCCAACTTGTTACAGCAATAAAGATAACCCTTGCGGTGCTACACACACACATTAATCAATCGTCGCATGTATCCTCCGTTTGCTTGCAACGTGTCTGTAATTCCGTGTCGTGACAAGCGTGGCGAGATTCCATATACCAACGTCCAACATGTTTCTCATGTTATCTAAGGGTTACCTTCTTCCTGCTCTTGCATTGCTAGATGCCCGTATCGTTGTTGTCCTGGAAGGAAGAGGAGTTGGCAGTCGCGGGAGAAGCGCAGGTAGTTGCAGCAGCAGGCATCCAGTTGGCAGAGTAACGAGCTACGAGCAGATGGCGGCAGTAATGAATGAATTCCCTAAGCTCTGAACTCGTCAGCTGAAAGCAGCAACTGTGCTTGTGCGGCAGTTGCTGTGAGTTTCGTTATCATGATCGTTCTCCATTATACTGCCGTCGGAGCGGAGGTTCGCAGTTAGTTGGTACCGTGGACTCAACGTCAAACAGGGTCGACCCCGACCCCATACAGGGGCCTTATAGGGTTAAAGGCCGGTTTATAGGGTTTAGGGTTTAGGGTACCTACATCTATCATGTAGGAACCCGGCCCCTAGACCCTAAACCCTAAACCCCTAAACCCTAAACCCCTAAACCCTAAACCCCTAAACCCCTAAACCCCTAAACCCCAAACCCCAAACCCTAAACCCATACAATTCCGTGGGGAGAAGCTCGAGGCTGGAAGAGGCTGCGGCTGCATTGGGCCCAGCTGCCGCACCTGCTCGGAGCTAATGCCACGAGACCATGGCCTAACACGGTTAAGGTTTAGGGTTTAGGGTTTAGGGCTTAGGGCTTAGGGCTTAGGGTTTAGGGTTTAGGGTTTAGGGTTTAGGGTTAGGGTGCTCGCGACCTGTGTAGGAATAGTGATTCGATAAGGAAAACCTT
>CAJNDV010033602.1:5887-18890 GCA_905221635.1 Symbiodinium sp. CCMP2456 | reverse complement strand
TACTCCACCAAGTTTTTTTATCATGTGTGCAAATCGCACATATAGGTTTACACACACACACACACATACATACATACATACATACATACATACATACATACATACATACATACATACATACATACATATATATACATACACATGCATACATGCATACATGCATGCATGCATGCATGCATGTAAGTGTGTATACTTATGCAAGAAAGTAAGTACGTAAGTATGTGTGTATGAATATATGTCTGCATGTATGCATGCAGGTATGTATGCATGCATGTATGCATTTTTGTATGTGCATGTGTATGTGTATGTGTTTGTATACGTATTTGTATATGTATATGTATATGTATATGTACATGAATATATATATATATATATATGTCTATGTATGTCTATGTGTATGTACATGTCTATGTACATGTCTCCGGGCTTAGGCTTATATAGGGTTCTTTGCTATTTTTAGGAATTTCGTGGTGATGGCATTTTGGGCTCCGTGTTGCAAGCTTAGCTTCGAGCTAAGGCCCTCAATCGTAAATCTGGAACTCGAAAGCCTTGGATACGAAGCTAACAGCGTCCATGCTTTAAGCTTTTAGCCACCAGAAATGCCAGGTAAAGTTCGTGATGGAGTACGACGAGAGGAAGGCTTGCGCTGAGACAGTTATCTGAATCATGAACTCGTTTGGGTTGATCCTCAAGGTCGATTGGGCTCTGCCGCCCAAAGGATTGCAAAACATGTGGACTGCGAGGGAGAGCGAGCATCATCAGCATCACAAGGGAGCATTTCTTGACCCAAGCGAAGTAACGAGGCGAGCATCATGAGCATCAGCCGCTAGACCTTCGACACAGGCGGAGCAGTGAAAGCGAGCATCGTTCGCATCAACAAGAAGCTTTTGATCACTGGAGCAACGAGAGCGAGCATCATGAGCATCGGACAGTCTCCGCGACAAACAGGGCAGCGAGGGCGAGCCTTGACCAAAGCAGACCCGCCAGAGCGAGCATGATGAGGATCGGAAGGTAGATTTGCTATCAGCGCAAGCGAAGCTGTTGACACCAAGAGAGCAGAGCGTTAAGAGCGTCAGCAGAGAGATCTGACATGACCGGAGCAGCGAGGGCGAGCATCATGAGCATCAGCCGGCAGAGTTTTGCCAACGGGGCAGCGAGAGCGAGCACGCATCATGAGCATCAACCGCTAGACTTTGGACAGAGAGCGAGCTCATGATCATCAGCCGGAAGATTTTTGACCAGCGGGGCACAGAGAGCGAGCATCATTGGCATCAGCCCGAGGAGGGACTGTTGAAACACAGAGCAGTGGTAGCGAGCATCATGAGCATCGGGCATCAGCCTGTAAACTTTAGACACCAGTGAGAAGCGGAGAAACGCATACTGCACGGTTCAGTTTTCAGGATAGTACGCAGACCCTTTCAAGATTCGTAGACACGATCCCGCAGGTGAGTCCGAGTTACTTAGTTTCCAGGTTGCTGCCACTGGGCTCGACGAGCAAACCCCACTCTGCCCTTTCAAACCCCAACCCTGAAAGCCCCAAATCCTTGGAACACCAATGAGGCTGTACAAAGCCGTTGAAACCCTTAAGACCACCCCAAACCTGAAACCTAAACCTCCCGAACGGTAAGCACAGTAAAACAACTTCTACCGCCCCGAAATCCTTATGCCGCCACGCAAAGCGCAAAACCTAAGCCCTATTCACAAAATTAGAAAAATGGAACTGAGCCCTAAACTCTTAAACTCTTAGGCCCCATACATAAGCCCTAATCGCGCTAATCCCCTTAATCCCAAAACGCTAAACCCCTAAACCTTAAATCCCTAAGCCCATCAATCCAGGGCAAAGATCGTGCGATCGAGGCGGCCTGATTCGGCATGCACTTGGAGGGGGGGTTCGTAAACCAAGGCTTTTAGATAGGGGCTTACGGGCATCGAGAGGGTTCTACAAGGATTTTGGTGGGTTGTACTATAGGAATACGAATAGGGTCTGGGGGTGGTTAGGAATTGTATTGCAACTATTCGTAGAGCTCTCAAGTGTTTATACAACGGTTCATAGTTTTGGTGCTTTTTTGTCGGGGCACACCATTTCGGGGTTATGGTTTGCAAGGGGCCTATTGGCGGTTTGTTAACGTTTTTATCTCGTTGGCTGGAATTCCCTGGCTTTTGGCAGTTCAGGGTCGGCCGTCTCGTCCTCAGGGTCTGAGGGCCAGCAAACCTGGAAAGCTGTTTCTGGTTCCATTGGAAATCACGGACCTGAGCGAGTCTCCAAGGGATTCTAAGGGTTTGCTAAGTTTTATACCTTCGGACCCGGCGCGGCGGCTGCCTCAAAGCCAGACCAAGCAGCCCAACCCCGCAGATTTATTCAGCTTGGTCATGCTATAGCCAACACTGCACTCAGGGCTAAACAGCACAAGCTTCTCCCAAACAAGAACCATTCCCCAACGCATGTTTGACATTGTAAAGTATGGATGTAAAGGGCTTCAAGGGTTAAGCAGATCCCGAAACCCATAAACGATCCTAGGGTTGCGGGTGCTAAACCCAAAAGGAGCCAGTAGTGCAGGTAGAGCGCTATATACGCAGCAGCCACTCGCCACCCCCGCGCTATGTGCCCTGGCTCGGGACAAAAAGGCATGTCGTAGTCAGGCCAGTCAGGCTTACAGGCACTTATCATGGATTTTGGCTTTGAGGCTACTAGATGGAGGGCATTGACATGGGAGAAGATATCGAATGTTATAGGGCTATGTGCCGTCTTGTTGAGCCACCTCACTACTTCACTACTTCAGATGAACCCGAAATCGCCTGTCCGAGCAAAGGTTTTGGCCGAAGTCGCATTACGAACGCGACTGTTGCAGACGAAGCTCGCTGGTCAACAAATGACCCCAAGCCCCAAGCATTCAACCCCGAAGACCAATAGAAATTCCAAACATGATCTAACCCGACCCCCGAATTCGAATCGGACAGAGGGCAAACATACAAAAAGGTTGCAGACTGTTTTTTCAGGTTAGGCTTTTGAGCTTCAGGCTTCGAGTTCAGACTTGTTCCTTTCCGTCCTATTCCCACGTATCCCCCAAGCTTCCAAGTTGGGGTCTCGAAGCCCTAAAGTCTAAGCCCCTCAGCCCAAACCCCAAACCCCCAAAAAGGGGTTTAGGGTTTAGGGCTACCCTAAACCTACTTATAGGGGTTTAAGGGTTTATAAGCCTTAAAAGAATCGCAAATCCCTTAACCCCTCAGCATCCCTCAATTCGAAGCTTTGCTACACCAGTCACTGACCGCTAAGGTGCCTCCTCCAAGCAACGAGCCCTGGCCAAGTTGGGTCTTTCGGGTTCGGGTGTGTCCGTCTTTCGGGTTCTGTTGTCGGAGCCTGTATACTCTACATTTCCGGGATTAAGTTGTTGTCAGGGGTTTTGACCACCGCATCGACTGCCGCAGGGCAGTTTGGAATTTGACATTTTCTGCACATATAAATATAAAAGTCAGTCAGAGCCTTAGATAGTTTCGGCAGGCAGAGCTTGGGACAGGTGGTTTAGGGTGTGCGAACGGGGGGAGGTTGGATAGGCTCTGGGGCTGGTAGGTTTTCGGGATCGGGCTTGCGTTGCAGTGAGCTTTGGAACAAACCTTCAAGAGAAACTCGTATGCCCTACGCCCTAAACCCAAAACGCTCTATGTGCGGGTTTAGGGAATTCAGGCTTACGGGTTTGACCAGGCGGAACAACTTTCATAGGAGGTAAAATGGGCATCGGCAGAAGGGACAAAGTAGGAGGGATGAGGATACCCATCATCGACACCGCATTCCGAACTGTCAAACCCGACTATCTCAAACGCTCGAGACGCTTGCTCACGGTCCCATTCTGCGCTTCCAGGTTGATGGCTCCATGAACAAGAATTCGAAAGCTGGTCAGTAAAGGTGGCCATCACCATACATATGCCGCATGTACCGTAACGTTTTGAAAGAGGCACAGGGCTGACCGAAGAGATGCCCTAACAATCCCGAGGCGCGAAGGGAAGGTGACTGGGACTGCTGCTTGGCTGAAGCGGTTGAGGTGGGTGGATTGTTTCTGCTTGAGGATTTTGGGTGCAGCTTAGCCCAGGGCTCAGGGTTTACGACGAACTACGTGCCCAAATGTGCATTCGAAGGTTTTGGGATTCAGGACCCTGGCTTCCGAGCATGCGAGGTCGTGTTGAGTGCTTGAACCCGTGACTAAGAAAGGATCTGTAAAAGTATGAGCCTTGCCTGCAAAACGTTTTCATGTATAGTGCATCGCAATCCCCAACGCCCTACACTAATTACGAAATTCCACCCCCTCCCCCCATATATCAGTGTCAGCCTAAAGTAGCGGGCCCAAAGTCCGCAAACCCAACTATTCAACGCATCCGATGCCATACTGCAAAATTCAATCAAAGAATGTATACACCCCTTTTCATACCTGGGAGCAATTTGACTGTTCTGAGCAGGTTGCCAGTCAGTCCGTGTGATACCTCAAAGCGGTTTGCAAGCAAGGTTAATGCACTGTCCCGCTCAATGTTCCACTTTGTGAGAACATCATCCTAAATCTTATAAAGCTGAAACCCTGCACTTACATCCGTTTGAGCAGCAGACTGCCCAAAGGCCCCTCATGCGGCTTCCACAACTTTGCAAACAAGGAGGCAGGCACAGCACATGTTGATAGCAGCGATGCTCTAGTACTCAGGACATCACGAAGCATGATCATAATACGCGTAATCATGGTACTCAGATCCGTCGCGACAACAATAACAAACATCAGTAGCACTAGGAATTAGTTGCGTAGTGGTCAAATAGTGATGCATTGGGCATTCAGGGCGACGAGCTCGAAGATCCTGGATACGTAGCACATCGGGCCAAATCCCAAACCTTGGATGCCTCAAGTGAGAAATCCTGACGCACCGCTGCAACTGCGCTAGCCTCAGGTGCTCCTCATATGGGATTTGCTGACACTACCTGTCTTCTAACTTTTCAGTAGGATCCTCTTCTGGGCGGCCCCAAAATGGCGCACTGAAGCCCAAACCCCCAGAACTCTAACCCTTGTAGCGTAAAGGCCTCCAAAACCCTGCATTTTTCGGCCCCAGATTTTAAGCCTTAACCCAAAGGCCAAGCTGCCTTGCCCATGCCAGAGATTAAGTTAGTAAGCCTGTGCTGCTAACCTTGTGCGATATGGAATATTGTCATTAACCAACGTTGCCATCATGATGGCTATTCCCTACACTACACCCTACACGCCCAATCATGCTGTCGAGATTCTTCTGCCGGCAGGAATGTATGAAGTGTGGCTTGAGGAAAGCATCTGTGGAACGGGTGCGAAAAGAAAAGGCAGAGGCCGCAGAGGAGCATCAATTTAGGATAAGTTCTAAAGCCTGGTCCCTTTCAAGGTTCGGGGTTTGGGGATTGACAGAGGTGTTAACTGGAGCAAGGACAAAATACACTTTCCCCATGAAAGGCTAGGCTCTAAGGTTGTAAGCTATGATATTCCGGGGTTGAGGCTTGGCACTCCAGAAAACTCATGCTGAGCGTAGTTGACGCACTTACAACTTGATTTTGTTCGTTCGATGCTTTCGCGATTTAAATTGTCGAATTCTCTCTTCCGGCGTGAGAGACGTCACGGCTGTGGAGCTGACGCTGCAGGAATAAGGGCGAACAGGTCTTAGCTGTTGCTAAGTAGGATCCCATTGAGGGTGCGTTTTTGTCGTGCCTGTCCTCAGCTTACTCAGTCTCCTCGTGCTTCCAACTAGCATACCTTTTGCTTTCGTCGAACTTTGGGGGCCCGAACGCTGAGCCGAAAAGCTGCTGTTCAAGGTCCAGCCCAGACCCTTTAAACCACCTAAATCTCTAAACCCTAAACCGCTTAAACCCCCCATGAAATGATCTACAACATAGATGGGGTTCCGCAAACGGAGGTCTCCTTCTATTGCTCCATTCTTGGCCCTGGGAGGGCGCCAAACTAAGGTTTATAAGAGCTATCGGGTTTAGGATTCAGTTTGTAATGGATTTTGGGTTTTGTAGGGTTTATAGGGTTTAGGGCAATTCAGTGACTCTCAGAATTGACGGAATCACACTTGCGGATCACAGTTCTACCCAGCATCCACCAGGAGGACAAGAAGAAGGCCTCAAATGGCAAGGATGACAAAGCAGACAAGGACTTGAGATGTTCATTCCGTGGGCTGGTCGATGTTTTCTGGTTTCGGGTGTGACGGCTTTCCGATATCTTTTGGACTGTAGGGTTTGGGGGCTTGAGGATGGTCTAAAAGTACATATTATGTCTTTATATATATATATATATGCACACAGAGATGTATGTAGGTATATTTGTACATGTATGTACGTATGTATCTATGTATGTACGTACTGCCTATACTGCATGTGTGTACACACAGTACAAGTGCTACTAAGTATGCTTATGTATATACGTACATGTTCACTCACAAACACTGAACGGTTAAGGTGCTCGGCTCCTGGGGAGCAAGATTCCAAGATCCTGTGTCATGGTGGTCGTAACAAGTCAAACTTGATGATGTACTTTTGGGGAGTGGGCCCCGGCAAGGGACCCTCTTTCGGAAAGAGCGGCAACACGCTCTCTGCACGTGAGGACGACAAGAAAGATCGCAGCCGAGGCTTCATACCAAGGGGGGGATGCATTAGGGGTTAGGGTTGACCTTTGTCAACATATATAGGCGAAGGAGTTAGGGCGTAGGGTTCATTGTTTAAAGAGTTCGGTGTTATAGGGACCCGTAAGTGGAGTAGCTTTTTGGATGAATCGTTTCATGCTCGTGGTCCTTACCACTACGTTTGAGGTCGCAGGGTGCCGAGTTTTCACCAGAAGGTCCGGAGTAGTCCGAAGATCTGACCTGGTGCACTGTGGGGGATCTCCATTCGAGGTTTCAGAACGAGCTCTATGGTTACGGCTCGAGGGTTTAGGCTTTGGTGTCTTTAGGGCTCGAGGGTGTTAGGGTTTTGAGTGTTGAGGCTTCGAAGGTTTGTTGGCTGTCCGAGGGTGCTACAGGACTTCAGCAAGGTTTCCATAGGCACCGCGAGTGCTTTTGGGGGCCGTTAAAAGATTGACGCTTTAGGGTTTCGCGGTGGTGAAGTTGTGGATTTCAGAGTTTTGTTGCCTTCAGTGCTTTAGGCTTATTAGGGTCTTGTGCTTGGCAAATGAATCGGCGCCGGAGCCTTAGAGACTAGAAGAGTCCCCGGACCTTCACAACCCCAACCCTAAACCCCATAAACGCAAAACCTCTAGGCTCCAAAGCCAAGAGGTCGAGGAAGTCTTGCTTGGCTGGGCGTTCTTGCTTTGGTCTTCCGGTTTGGGAGTATAGAGCTTGAGTTGTACAGGGTTCAGGTTTCAAACTTTACGGCTAACAGTTTCAGGTTTTAAGTTGTATACAGGAGCCCTTTCATAGCGAAATAGAATAGGGGTTTTGCGGTATACATGTAAACACTTGTACTATAAGACCAGCTAGAACAGGGGTGCTGATATCAGCACCCCTTTTTAGATCCCCCAAATCGCACGGCACCCATATAAACGGGATCCAAAAACGGGCCTTGGTTTTCAGAACTACCCATATTCTTTCTTTCCTACCTTAAAACCGAACCTCGCTGCAGAGCGCCGAACCCGCCGGAGCCGAGATCGTCGGAGCCGCGATCGGCGGCGAGGCTGGGTGCTAAGAGGCTCCTTGTTTGGGTTTTTAAAGCGTTTAGGATTTAGGATTCAGGGTTTAGGGTTAGGAGGCTATCGGCTGAGACTCTAAGGCGCTAAGCTTTTAACCGCCCTTGGAGCCCCAAGGCCTCAAACGCTGACGCTTAAAACCAAGCGTGAGAGACCCATTCCAGAGCTTCCTGCTGCTGTACCCCTCAACCCTAGACCCTGAGTGAGAGGGGTTTAGGAGGGTTAAGCAGAGTTTAGGGTTGGGGGTTTGTCCTCCGTCCTTTGGCGGGGCAGGTGACAAAGAGCGCAGCCAGGAGAAAGACCGCGGTGACCGTCGGAACAAGGCCTGGCTACGAGTGCAGGTTTTCGGGTCTAGAGTTTTTGGAGGTAGGGGGGTGGGGTTTAGGGCCTAAGGGTATTTCAGGATTTAGAGTTTTGTAGGTCTGCAGGGTTTGAGGGTTTCTTGGGGTCTAGCTAGGTCTCAGGGGTTTTTGGTTTGGGGGGTCGAGGATTGTGATCAAAGCCGAAACACCAGGCTACCAGACTCATCAACTCTTGCAGATGCCTTGGGCCTTGGGAGAAAGAACAGCACGGCCCGGGGCTTCAAGCCCTTTCATGACCTATACTTCTTCGTCGGATACCTCAAGTTTGAAAAACCTCGAGTTTAGAAAGAACACCCCAAAAAGCAGAGGCCTAGGAGCTTAAGATGTAAAGACTGTGAATGCTCCAAGCAGTTTATGGAGAGATATAGGGAATATGAGTTGGGGTTTACGTAGAAAACCAAATTGCTTCTTGTTGTGGCTTGAATACCAGTCAAACCCTAAGCCCGAAAGCCTAAACTTCATCTCAGGATTTTGGACCTGTCGTTGATCCAACACATTGATACCAAACCCTATTGTAGAAAACCCACCTCCCTACCCTAAGGATCCAGGTACCTCCTTAGGAGGTCTCTGGCCTCCTAGGACCCTGGGGGTAAACCCTATAAGATTTGGGGTTTGGGGATTTAGGGTTTAGGGTTATATATAAACCTGAAGCCAGGAACGAAGTCGCGACCGCCGGCGGAGGAGCCGGTCAGAGCGAGGCTTTTCTGATGCTTTGGGGCTGCAGATGAACCCTGGGAGAGCTTACTCTATACGGGCTCGTAGGGGTGATGCAGGATATGAGGCCCTGCTTGTGAGGGCTATTTCATCTTTCAGATGAGCGCTTCAACCCTCAGCATGCAAGTATTTCAAGCTGCAGCGGTCGCAAATGTTGGTGAGCTTCTGTAAAACTCCAACTGGTTCCAATTCTTGTTCTACCCCAGACACTTCAAAGTCTACTGCAAGATGCGGACGCAGGTTGTGATGCATCAGGTGCACAGGATGTCCGTCGGGCGTTCCCCAAGACGCATTAGCTTAGCTTCATCTTCGAATTCCGAAGCCTACTACCCAAAACCTGCTAAACCTCTCCTCTGAAAGGCCTACTTCCTTGCCCTGTCCAGGTCGGGATCGTGACCGCCGACGCAGAGACCGCAGCGGTAGCTAGGGGTCTGAGAAGGGCCCGACTCTGATGGTGTACAGCTCATTCCTGTCTGCCGTGTACAGGAGTTGAGGATGTTGATATGAGCGACAGTATCTGCGATAGCAAGAATTTCTCAAGGAGAGATATGGGGTGTTACATGGTATGCTTGTGGACCCTAGCATGATTTCGAAACTGAGAAGGCGGTGTAGGCTGTAGCTTGACAGCTCTATGCAAACAGTATCCGGGACTTGCATGTCATGGGCTGCTTTGCATTTTGCTTTCATGGATTTGGAGATGGTGGGGCTTGCGGTGTGGGCTTCAGGTTTGGGCTTAATGTGTAGCAGAGTTTGAGTGAGCAGGTTTCGTGCAAGCATACAACAAAGCACGAAGGAGACGCCTTTTGGCCGCTGGCGGTGCTTTCAAGGGAGTTTCAACTTTATACTTAAGAGGCGGCAAGCAAGCCCGGAGAAAAGACATCCGCAGTGCGACGTCCGACTCTTAGGTTTTCGAGCCAGAAGTTTCCTCCGAATCGCCGACTATGATGTCATGATCTCTCATAAAAGTATGGACCGCCTGAAACCCAAAACCAGATTATAAACAGCCCGAAACTCTATAAACGTCAAGCACTAAGCCCTCAGCTTGTCCGCCCCCTAACGGAAAGACCAAAGTATTCGTGAAGCTCCTTGCCATAGCATAGATTGACGGTGCATGCAAGATCTCGAGTGAAATCCCAGAACCTCGAACTCTGCTCCCCTATAGCCTGATCCCTAAACCACCGACCCTGCCCCACCCTAAACTAACCACCTCCATGAAGTCCAAAATCTAGGGGCCTCCAAGAGGAAGCCCCAGTCAATTCTTTCGACCCTTGCATGGGGTTTGGGGTCTAGGATTTCGGGTCCGCACATGGGGCGGTTGTAGGATTTAGTGCGCAGGACTCAGGGCTCAAGCTTTACCGGTCTAGGGTTTTAGGCTTTAGAGTTTTGCGAGGTCTATGGTTTTATGTATCTAGCAGTATAGCAGAGTCTAGCAATGGACCACCAACATGGAGTGACCCCGCGAAAAGCTGCACTAAAACCGTACCCCTGAACAGGTGGGTAGGCTGCACCTGGTGCAACAAGCATGCACCTCACGGTCATCCGTAAGCTTTAAGTCAACCAGGATTTAGGGTTTAGTGCTTGCGGCTTCACTTCAGGAAGGCATTCGTCTAAATCGCCCCGATCTCGCCTGTCCCAAAACTAAAGTGAAGCCCAGAAAGTTAGAACATGGGTTTAGGATGATTAGTGCTGGGATCCGCTATACTTGACTTAAGGGCATGAGGATAATGATGTTCCAACTTTCTGGCTTCTACTCTACAGCTAATCTTTAAGCCCAAGCTATCCCGCGCGTGCAGGGGCGACGTACAAGGGCCAGTGGCAGAACAACAAGCGCCACGGACTAGGCGGGCTGCGCAGGGAATGGTGCGAAGCGAGAATACGGTTGGGGCTTGTGGTTCAGGGTTTACAAAATGCCCTAAGGTTTGGTTGAAGGCCGGGGCCGTGTTTAACCTTAAACCCTTAACCCCCAACCCCGAATCCCTAAGCAGTACTCCCTGAGCCCTGCACGAAAACCCTGAAGCCTAAATCCTAACCCATGCTCAAGTGTTGTTGAGCCGTGGGGGTAGCAGAAGGTCTAAACCAGCACCCCTTTAGAGAGACCTAAGACTCTAAGACGCCATAACCGTGGGAATTTGGATGCGAAAAGAGTCCAGTTAGCTGAGGATGTAGGCGCAGCAAAAGTATTTAACACATCCGAGGCCTATGATAGTGCCACCGGCCTCAACGAACTTAAGGAGGGGCAGCTTTCGCCTTTTATTTGTGGGTCGAGCGTTGGCAATTGAGCTTGGGGCTTGGGAATATTCAGGTGTTCCATGTTGCTTGTGGAGGGCTTGGAGTAGGAGCACGGAGGTCGAACCCCAAGTCCTAATCCCTAAGCCGTAAGCCGTAAACCTTGTAAACACTTCTGATGCTACTTCCCACGTCCCAAGGCCATGACCCTTAAACCCGATAGGCGTGCACATTACAACCCCAGCTACACGCCTGACAACCCCCAGAATTCGAGATAGAGGTTCACGCCTGTACACCGTTTGAAGAGTCTTAGTACAAGTCCCCGTCGTATGCCCCACTATGGAGCCCATGCTGGCATGTCTTGTTAAGCCCTAACTTTAACCGAAGAGCCCTAGCCGCTCAAAGCACCAAGGCCGACAGGACTGGCCCGACGGCGCCGCCTTTGAAGGTCATTGGCGCAACAACGCTGCAGAGGCTTTCACGTGGGGATAGGGGTACATGCAGGGGCCGCCTGAATAATTAGAGTAGGTTTTTCGGGTACATGATGCTACATAGATGTCGAGATTAGAACACGGATACTAGTTTTCATTGTTCGAGACCCCTTTATCAGGGGTGGGCAAGCTGGGTGTTGTTCATTGAAAACAGTGGGCACATTGCTTGGGGGTTCTCGTATGCAGGATCCTGCAAATTCGGTCTGTAGCCCCCTTTTTTTGCTTATGAAAGGCCAGGTTTAGAATAGGGATAAAGGCATATAGGGATCGTGAAGAACATTGGTGTAGCAGGACGTGGGTATGGAATGTAAGGTGTACGTCCAGTGTAAGGTGTCAGTGTTTAGACGTTCTATTTTGGGGTTTAGGGATGACAGGGTGAGGGTTCAGGGTTTTGGAGTATGACAGCGGCCGTGGGGCATGGAATTAGGGTTTAGCGCTTAGGGTTTACTGTTTAGGAGATTCTTCTGGGTTGAGGGGTGTGAGTGTGTGTGAGTGTGTGTGTGTGTGTGCATGGATGTTGCAGGGATTTGTCCTTGGTGTTTGTGTTGGGAAAACCCCGAATATTGTTAATATGATTTCCGATATTTAGGTGCTGCAAGAAGGGAAGGCGAAGGTAGACGAGCTTTGGCCTCCCGACGCCATTGTGCAGGTTTTCAGATGAAATTCTAAGAGGATACCTTCAGGAGTTGATTAGGGTGCGTTTTGCTTAGAACGTCAAAGCTAAAGCTCTTGACTCCAAACCACACGCTCTAAACTCTGAGCCGTAAGCCTTGAAACCTCGAAGCTTCCAAGCCCTGCCTCGAAAGACAGGGCTTGGGCCAGTTCACGCATGCCGATGGGGATGTCTTCGTCGGTCAATGGAGGACCGTTGTGAGAGGTTCCTAGGACGGGGCTTTGGCATTTTAAGAAGAGGGTCAGGGGACTCAGTAAGTGGGTTGTAACTCTAGATTGCAAGAGTCAGTACTCCCAAGCAGAATTATTGCCGTATTGATACCCTTCTCACTCTCAGCAAGTCAAGTCCCCCTACCCTGAACCTCGAAGTAGGACTTCGGGTTTCGATTCTTGCATGGCTTTTGAGTACCACGCTTGAGAAGGCCAAGCCCCTGCCTTGATTTTTTGGGTGCTGTGCCGCCTGAGGCCAACATACAGCGGGCTGTTTCTGTATTTTCGGAGTCTGGGGATTTGCAGGCAAGCTGAGTGACCGCACCCCTGACGCACAGGAACAGGACTTTAATAATGACAGCTGCGCACGCGCCAGAGCGGACCGATTCAGGGGGTTTGCTCCAAGCAACGAGCAAGTACTACAATATAATTACTTGCATGTGCGACTTCTACTAATTACACTACCTACCTGGCTACCTGCCTACCTACCGACCTGCATTCCTGCCTTCCTCCTCCTCCTGCTTACTACTACTACTACGACGACGACTACGACGACTATACGACTACTACGACTACCACTACCGCTACCAAGACCACCACCACCACCACCAACAACAATAACAACAACGAGGAACAAACAAAAACAGGGACCCCG
>CAJNDV010033601.1:21251-34117 GCA_905221635.1 Symbiodinium sp. CCMP2456 | reverse complement strand
TTTTTTTTTTTTTCTCACGAGTCTTCGAAGATTTCAGGGACTTTAGGGCTCCATTTATGGGTTATGTAAGGGTACTGTAGGGGTTCCTATACAGGATTATATGAGGGGTGTGGGGTTATGGGCATTTGGCCTTTCGTTTTTGTCGGTGTGAGAGGGGCTGGTGGCCGCCCTTTGTCCGCTTTGTGGGCTCTTTCGGCTTTTATCGGCTTTGGTTGCTGCGGCCCTTTTCTGGATGCATGGCCCAATGCCTATATGGTGGTCGCTCGAAGATTAAAACCGGCTGCTCGAAGAAGAAACGGTGCAGAGACACCTGAAACCCTTCAACTCCCCAAGCCCCCAAACCTTAGACCCCAAACCCTAAACCCGAAGCCTAAATCACTGAATTCCGAAGTCCTGCCTGAAGGTGAGGCCGGAAATGGGAGGAATATTTTGGGGTTTTGGGCTTACAGAAGAGTTGGTCTTGAGGGGGTCGTGGGTCACTTCTGCTTGTAATATGGAAGGCGTCGTGTTGGCGTCCAGTGGTAGTAGTGGTACTACTACTACGGTAGTCACTGTGCTGCTACTGTACTGGTACTACAACTGCAACAACAACTATTACATATTACGTACTGCGTACTAGATACGGCGTACTACGTGCGTGCTGTACTGCGTATCTACTGCGTACTACGTGCTATGTACTCTACGTACCATATATTGTACTACGTACGGACGGACGGACGGACGGACGGACGCGTGAGTGCGTGCGTATTACCAGGTACCAGTACTAGTTACTACTGTAGTACTACTAGTACTTCTACTTGTACTACCACTGCTACTGCTGCTACGACAGCGTCGACGACTGTGACGATGGCTGCTGTCCAACAAGTTTGCTCTTCTTGACACAGCTTGTAGTTTGTGTGTTCAAACTAGCCGCAGTTGATTCTTGACATGAAGTGTATCTCCTTCTCGGTGCTTCCACAACATACCAGCAGGAGCTCTCATAGGAACGGGCACAAGTGTACTATGTTCACTCAGATACAGCCGGTGCAATAATCATGGTAGATTTATAATAAATCGCCGGAAGCCAGCCCTGAAGTGTTCTGACTTCTGCCTTTCCTGCCAGGACTCTATCTCAGATCTTCGCAGCCGCCGACCCGGATGGATCTGGAAGACTGCTCCGACCCCGGATTCTGATTTAGGGCTGAGGGTTTCGGGTTCATGAGTATTCTCGGTACTGGCCCCCTGGCCCCCAACGGGTGTGTTTGGCCCGAGACTCACGTCGCCAACTCTTTCAACGTCGTGGCGCTTGGGTTCCGTCTCGGCCGCTTCAACTTGCCAGGCGGCGCGAGCTGTACATGGAGATCCTGAACTCCCCCTTCCAAGTGCGACGGCTTCAGCAGGTGCTGCGGTACACAGAAGACATGAGCATCACGGGTCTTCGAAGTGTCATCACCATCATCTTCGTAGTAGCAACAGCACTCGCAGCAGCGGTGCTGGTGGTAGCGGTGGTGATAGCAGTGGTGGTTACCGACGTCGCTGTTTGTGTATTCGTAGCAGCACGCATCATATATCCTTTCACGAGAGTGATACTAGCAATAGAACAGTAGCAGAAAATAAGTAACAGGAATAGAAGGTGTAATAGTCATGGGAACAGCAACGCCTGTAGAGGTCCTTTCCTAGAGCAAGCAGAACCATGCCAGTGACAGTATAGGAAATGCAAGCATCAACTGCTTTTGAAGCCACTGGCCAAGACACTGAGGCTAGCTCAGTGTGGCCGTATCGTGCTTTTGAACTTGATGTAGACATTTTCTGCAACTCTTTGTGACCGCTGTGGTATTTCTCGTGTCAGAAGGCTCACGGACACGGTCTACGAGCAGCATCATCGCAACTATATCATATAAGCTATAAAGCCGCAAGAATGACGGGTGCGGATTCATGATAGGAAAAGGGATGTTGATGTTCAAGCAGCAAAATCTACACGCGGCAAGAACAAGAGAAGCAGCAGCAGCACCACCACCACCAACAACACCACCAACAACAACGGTGAAAGCAGTGGCAGCAGCAACAGCACAAACAACAGCACCACCGCCAAGCGCAACAGCTTCGGCTATGGTTACGGCAACAAAAGTGCAGCAACAACATTACTAATGACGTCAGTGACTACAGTACTAGTAACAATAGTAAGAAAGCAGCCGCAACAACAATTACACTGAGAGCAATGAGAGCAAAGGCAGCAACAACAAGAACGGTCAACACAGTCACAATATAGCAACCATAGGTAGCGACAGCAGTAGCCGATGCCGCGAGCAATAGCAGCACAACCATTATAGCTCATGTAAGCATAACCACAATACCACTTTTTCGTCTTACCCAACATTGTGGTATTTGTAAAGCCCAGCAATACAGCCGACCGTATTAAGTATGAGGGCCAGCTCCCGTGCTTGCAGACTGTGAAGCTGCACCTAGAGGACATCAAGCAGATTTTCGATTTGCGACTCGGCATGTTCAGGTGTGGTCTGCGCTATATGTGGTGGTGGCGAATTGGGCGCAAGCTTTTTTTTTGAAATCTGCGGAACCTCCCAAACTGACAGAGGGGTTGTGCTTCGCCCTCCAAGAAGCCTTCAATCCAAACCCTAAACCCTCAACCGTAAACCCTCAATCCCTAATTGCATCCGTGGTCCGACGTCTAAACCTTCAGTCTGCAGCCCAGGCTAGACCTGGATGGAAACGGCACCGTGGACTTTGAGGAGTGTGGGCCAAAGCAAACGCAGGTCCGAGAATGAAGTGACCAGGTGCTTCCAACAGCGGGGAGGAATCTCAAAGGACATGGGCATGTCTGTAACCGTAATATAGGGGCCTCAATGATTACCTATACTACTACCGATGTATTCTGGGGTGTCTTTATTACTACAATTATAGTATACTATACCCCAGAACCCTATTCTAGTTATCAAGGCCCCTATATTGGCACTTGGGTACGAAGGTTTCAGACTCTAGAGAAGCGTGAGTCTTGAGATCGACGATAGGACCAGTCACCCCCCAGGAAAGCCATGCAAGCATTTAGGTTTAGGGTTTAGGGTTAGCCTGAAAATGTCGACAAAGAGTGTAGAGCATTGTAGACCTGATGAAGAAACATTCTCCCTACCGTAGCAACCATCCCAATACTAGGGCCTCAAAAGAAGGGGTTTACATACTAGCAACCAGGTATCTACAGTCAACAAATCTGGATCGTGAGCCCTAGCTCTAAACTCTCGAAGAACATTTCTCTGGTAGCTGCTGGGGTGGCGATTGAGGTTCTGCGAAAGCCTGGACTGGATCAGCAAGGCGCAGTTTCGGGGTCTAAAGGGGTTTTGTGGAGTTGCGTTAGACGGGTTTTGGGTTGTTGGGGAGTTTCGAGGAAGGTTGGGCTCTCCGGCGATACGGGGATTGCGGTACGCATTCCCCACAAAGTAGCTCTTCATACAGGTAGCTTGTGTCGGGTCCCCTGTAAGATAGCAGTTTCAGACTGAGACACCGAAATTGACCCTAGGCCATGAAACGCTAAGGTCTGATAAGTCCATATACACCCTAAACCCTGAACTCCTACAGCCCCTCCCCTGAACGAGCCTTACACCCCTGACAAAGAATGCCGAACAAGCCCTGAGCCCGTGACTCTAAAGCCCGCAAAGGCTTTTCTTTTCCCTAAACCCCTTATGAACCCTACAAGCCCGAGACCATTAAAACCCCGATAAGCCCTTACCCCAAACCCTGAACCCTAACTCAACAGCCACTTCCCCAATCTACGACCTCACTGGATCCGGGTCAGGGATTTCCGGGGTGCTAGGTACGCCCCCTTCAACCCCCTTGAAGCCCCCATAACCCGAAAAACCCTGAAATCCTGAAGCCCTAGAACTCCCAAACCCCCCAAAACCCTCACGTCCTGAAGCCCTACACCCTAAAGCCTCGACCCTGAAACCCTGAAATCGTGAAACCCTGAAGTCGTGACACCCCAGCAAGGATCACAGACCCTAGGCCCTAAACCCTAAACCCTAAACGATCCCAGACCTAAACCCTAGACCCTAGACCCTAGACCCTAAACCCTAAACCCGAAACCCTAAGCCCTAAGCCCTAAACCCTAAACCCTAAACGATCCCAGACCCTAAACCCTAAACCCTGAACCCGAAACCCTAAACCCAAAGCCCTAAACCCAAAACGATCCCAGAATCGCAGGCCGTGACCGGCCGACGGCTTCTTAAGGTTGAGCTGGGCGCAGGGAGCTTGGACATATAGGGACCAAAATACTTACCTACATTTTTTTTTGGGGGGGTCCTTATTATAGACGTAGTATAAGATACCCCAAAACCCTATTCTAGGGTTTAGGGTTCAAGGCTTTTTAGGGTTTCAGGTTTAGGGTCTAGGTTTCTAGATGTGTTGCTAGAAGGTTATGTGATAATCTGCAAGGGTTATCATAAGGTTGCTTTCTTCCTAAAGCGTACTAAGAGGGTGGAAGGCTATTATCAGGGTCACCATCAGCATCAGGGTCACCGTCAGGGTTGTGTGCTTTGTAGTTTTCAGGCTTAGTGTTCGAGGTTCCGCGGCATGCGGCCTCCAGCTAAAATCCAGGAAAAAAGGCTCCACCTCTTAAGCCCTAAACCCTAAAAGGGACCCTCGTTTGTAGTTCTGTTCTTCTGGGATCAAGGTGAGCAGACCAGGGACTTCAAGCCACGCCTTCAAGGGCTTCGGAGGACAGTGCCAGAAGGACCAGCCCCTAAATTGACCCTGAAACCAGAAATTTGATGCCAAACGCCAAACCCCAAGCCCCCAAATAGGCGATGCCCTTCATTGATGAGATGCCCGAAACCTCAGGAAAGGTAAATGCCATCGTTGCATGCTTGCTGACAGAGGGGGCATACACAAGCTGGCGATAGCTCTAGGTGGGGTCGCAGGCAAGGTAACAGAAGCTGCTATGGCGCCACAAAACTCCGAGCCCGAAGCCCTAAACCCTCAACTCTAGCCCAAAACCCTAAACCCTTAACCCTGAGCTATGGTAAGAAGCTGAGCCCTTGGTCTCTTTCGGCCCCATAGTCAGGTCAAGCTGGTGAGCTCCAAGGTTCAGCAAGGCCAGCGCAGGGCTGCAGCTGGGTTTGGGGTTAAGGGTTTAGGGTTTAGGGTTGAGGGTTTAGAGCTTAGGGTTTAGAGTTTAGGGTTTAGGGCTTAGAGTGTTTGGGTTTAGAGTTTAGGGTTTAGGGTTCGGGGTGTAGGGTTGAGGGTTTAGAGTTCTGGGCTTAGGGTTTAGGGTTGAGGGTTTAGGGTGTAGGGTTTAGGGTTGAGGGTTTAGGGTTTTGGGTTTTGGGTTGAGGGTTTGGGTTGAGGGTTTGGGTTGAGGAGATTCGGGATTGTAGGTTTAGGTGCTTGATTTAGCCTTCTCTCCTCTCGTCAATGCAGACGGCAAGAGCACCCACACCCAAATCCTTTATCCAAACCCTATGCCGAAACCCTAAACCCTAAACCCTAAACCCTAAACCCTAAACCCTAAACCCTAAACCCTAAACCCTAAACCCTAAACCCTAAACCTAAGCCCAAAATCCCACCATGACCAGGCGTGACGGATGCCAAGAAGAGCTTCACGAGACCAAGCCTCAGCCTTCAGGGCTAAGGCTAAGGCTAAGGGACCTGCGGCAGTTTTCAAGCTAGAGGGCCTTCAGGGTTTTAGGGTTTAGGGTTTAGGGTTTAGGGTTTAGGGGTTTAGGGTTTAGGGGTTTAGGGTTTAGGATTTCGGGTTTAGGGTTCAGCTAAATATTAAGGACCCTGGGTTGGAGTTCTGTCAAGGTCGGGGCGTGCGGGGTTTCATGGCTCAAGGGTTTGAGGGCTCCAAAGTCTAAGGATTTGAGGGTACTATTTATTGGGGCCTTAATAATTGGAATAAGGTTTTGGTGTAAAGTTAGTTATACTATAACCATGATAAGGAAACCTCACAATATAGTATTGGCAATTATCTCGGCCCCCGCATTTTTAGGTGTTTCAATGCTTCGGGGTCTAAAAGTTTGAGGGTCAGGGCCCTAACCCCAAACCCTAAAACCCCAGAACCCCTCTTCAGACTGCTCTGGCGCTGACGCGTGCAGGGCAGCCCGCACGCCCCGACCTTGACAGAAGTCCAATCCAGGGTCCTTAATATTTAGCTGAACCCTAAACCGAAATCCTAAACCCTGAACCCCTAAACCCTAAACCCCTAAACCCTAAACCCTAAACCCTGAATCCCAAACCCTATAAACCCTGAGATCCTAAGCCCTAAACCCTAAACCCTAAACCCATAAACCCTACACCACCCGAAGCATCTGAGCCCCTCCGCTCGGCCCGGAGGTCTCAGCCGACGACTCGACCGCCAGCACAAGGTGCTCATGGCCAGGTGCCTCTTTAGGGTTTAGGGTTCAGGGTTTAGGGTTTAGGGTTTAGGGTTTAGGAGTTCAGGGTTCAGGGTTTTAGGGTTTATGGGGCTTATAGGGCTTATAAGTTTATAGGGCTTATAGGGCTTATAGGGTTTAGGGTTTAGGGTTCAGGGTGCAGGGTTTTAGGGTTTAGGGCTTAGGGTTTAGAGCTTAGCCAGCTTAGTGATAGGGGTGGATAGGGCTTTAGGGTTTAGGGTTTTAGGAGTTCAGGGTTCAGGGTTTGGGGTTCAGGGTTTAGGGTGTAGGGTTGCAGGTTTAGGGATCAGGGCTATGAGGTTTCTCCGGCTTAGGGTCAAAAGTCTTAGAGTTTAGGGTTTGAGCTCCAAGCTCTAGGGTTAGGGTTCATAAAGTTTCAATGAGGGGGGCGCGCTGGGACCCTAAACCCTAAACCCTCAATAGAAGCACCCAGGAGCCTACCCTGAACTGTCTGTCCTCACCCCCGCTAGCGATGCCAGAGCTCCGGCCTAGTTTCGACCTTCGCAGGCTTGGGGTTTGACGATTTGTTGACTCTCTATGTGTATATATAGATATAAGTATGTATGTATGGTTTGAGGTGGGGTGCTGTCGCCACGAGGCGCGAAGTCCTCATCTTCTGAAATCATTGTCGTCGTTTCTGATCACTTCGTACAGCAAACCGGTGTTGAGACGGAGGCTCCAACGCGAACACGTTTGAAAGGACGCAGTGGGAGAGGGCTTGATAAGGAGGTTGGGAGGGACTGTTCAGGGGCTGACAGGGGTTGTACAAAGCATTGTTTCTGATTTGGCGCGGTTCAGGCGTTTAAAGGTCTAGGGTAGCCTCTCTAATCGAAGGAACTCCCTTGTTCAGATATGATGCAATCCTTAGGGGTTATCCCGAATACTGTGCTCTGGGGTTGGAGATCGGCGGGACCTATTACTCTCCTTTCTGCCATCTTGTTGCTATGGAGCATGCACCTTTGTTTGTTGTTGGCGGTCAATGGGTCAGGTTGTCCCCAAACCCTAAACCCTAAACCATCGGTTCCTAAGCTCCTCCCAGACAGCTGAGTCCACAGTCCTGCGCCAGAGCGCCCCACTCTCTGCCACTTGACCCCTATATCTCATCAGCTTCAGAGTGTTTGGAGAAATGTTTGTCTGGAGTTGAACAAGAAAGCAAGCTCTCCTGCGGAAGGTTTGATGAGTACCAGCGTCCCAGACTCAGTCGGAGCATACTTTCTTCACTCCTGTGGCTGCTCCCCTCCCTTCAATCTTGGACGCCAGCTCGGCAGTCCTATGAGGGTTTAGGGTTTAGGGTCTCAGAGCAACGTCTCCTAAGGATGAGAAGAGCCATGGCCAGAGTGCTGATGCACTGGTCGATGATGATATTAATGACCATCGCGGGCCGTAATTCCCTGTCCTCGTGGTACTCATCATTGCTAGCACACTAAAGTAATGAATTGGGAAAGGACAGAGCATGCGAATGGCAGGAGCAGCCATCGTAGGGCTGGCTTCAACCAAAACTGCTAAAGACATTCGAGTTCCTGCAGGCCCTTGGCATAAAGACTTGTTGAAGCGAGTTCCAACGCACGTCGTACTTTTCAACATAGCCACTTCATGCACGAAGCCAGTACCGAACGCTTAGCGCTCGGGATGAACCAACTTTGCTCTCCGAGTTGGCATAACAAGTCTCAAGCGAAGCGGAACTCGCTGAAACCTGAGTCACGCCCTCGACGTTCAGAAGCCATTCCCGAACATCGCCCACCCTACGCCTGAAGATCGTGACTCTCGACCCGAAAACACCGGACGATAATCCTGAAAACCTGACAACACTCTTCAAAGGTGCGGACCTGGGTGGGCCCAGCTTGGGCTACCGCCGCTTTCGGAATGTCAAGTCGCTGTCGGGGCGCCTAGTACAGCGACCTTGAGATTTTGCACCGCATCTTGGGTCATGTTATAGCATTACTCCTAGGCAGTATTAGGTAGACCCCTTAAAGGTGACTCTTCTTAACCCGACTTATGGCTCTCCTAAATGGGACCTTATTGAGGGGGTCTATATCCCCAACATTCCCCAAGCCTTAACTCCTAATTACTAAGTAGGGACTATATAATGGCATACTATTTCCAGTCTATCAGGTCCCTAAACCCTACACCCTAAACCCTAAGTGCATACGGCGCCATGCAGCGTGATCCTGCTTGCTTCTAGAGGCCTTTCGTCCTTTGCACTAACATGATCCCTACTCCCGACACCTTCTCAGCTCCGACACCCAGAACTCGTAATCCCGGTGTTCGATCCACCCTACAATAAGTGGAGGTCCGGCAGCCTCTAACTTTGCAGTGGATAGACACGTTGGCCCCGCTACACCAGTGCCAAACCCTATCGCCTCCACCCTCACCACCCCTACCCCTTCACCTTCAATCCTAAGCCCTAACTCAACGAACCACAAACCCTAAGCCCCAGATTAAGATGGAATCCTGCTCTCGAACCGGTTGCCCCGCAGACCTTGCCTTTTCTTTACCGTTGAGTTCTCGGCCGTTTATTGCCGAAACCCTCAACGCGAGGGATCCTCAGAGGCTCGCCTTTTCGAAGGTTTAAGGTTCTGGGGTTCCCAGCTTTAGGGTTTGTGAGGTTCAGGTTTTAGGGCCTCGATCGGTTCTAGGGTTCAATTTTTCAGGTTCCATAGTCCATCCAGAGTTTCGGTTCCAGGGTTTGGGTGTAGGCGTGTAGGGCTTACAGCTTTAGGGTTCTCTGCGCCGCCAGATGGGGGGTTTCCGAAAATAGGGGACCCTAATATAGTACCCTAAATGATAGGATCCTTATTATAAGGACCCCCAAATAAGGTACCCTAATTTTCGGAAACTCCCAAACCCTAAACCCTAAACGAGGTCCAACATCTCCAGGGCCTCCTCCACCTGGTGCCTGGGCTAAAAGCTCGAAAGGTCGCTCAGGAGGGCCTCGGCTTGGTATTGCTTTTCTTAGGGTTTAGGGTTTAGGGTTTAGGCTTTAGGGTTTAGGGTTTAGGGTTTAGGGTTTACGGTTTAGGGTTTTACGTTTTTTCAACAATGTCGATGGTACTCCGTTACCGCGGTGACCTTGAGTTTCGTTCTTGTGCATGTGCTGCTTCTTTTTGCCAGCTGGTGCATTGTGACGATTTTCTGCATGCATGCGGCCCTGAATCCGCCTTTCAGAAGTCTAGGGTTCGCAGACGGATGGGAGCATTGCCGGCAACCTGCAGCATAGAGCCGGCGAGGGGATGTGAATTGACTGCGGCTTCAGTGATGACTTCCCCTCCCAGTCCCACGACCCGATGCTCCCGGAGGGGATTGCATGCTGCTACGAACCTCACCCAATTAGAAGATCATGCCTGACACGGTGATCTTTGTGGCAGTGCCAGCGGAAGGATGTTGTTCCTGCCACTACTGCTCAAAGATGCGCAACTATGACGTGACAACACTCACAACTTTCCATATGTGCTTGCCTTGGGGCCTTTCACAATAATTACGGCAAGCCTTGAGGCTCAGATAGAGATAGTGTCGAAAGTCTTCACCTACCACGCTCTAGATACATTTCTAACATATGTAGTAGAATATATATATATATATATATATATATATAATATAATATGATATATATATATATATATATATATCTATATGTGCCACGTTTGAAGCGCAAGAGGCCCTCGGGCGAAAGCATACGGTCATCCGAAACGCCAGAGGTCTTCCTTTTCAAACTCGGGGACGATGGACAACTCTCCATTCTCTCCCACCGGAGATCGAGGCTTTCTTTATTTAGGGTTCTGGGTTTTCTGGACTTTCCGAATGATGCAGCTGGCACTGCAGAACGAGGGCTCCGACTCGCCACGCCAGCAGTTGAAGGGGCTTGGGAAATTTGCCGGCTAGGCTGAGTCAGCCTAGCATGCATGAAGTTGGTATTACCCTAAACCCTAAGCCCTAAACCCTAAACCCTAAAAGTGATCATCGCTGCCGCGATCCTGAGTCGTGCTTTGGCAAACGAGAGCACGTACAAAGATGTCCTGGTAGGAGAGCCGCACCCCGAACCCAACAGCATCCTAGCCTAAATAACTACCTATACTATTCTGGGGGGTTCCTTATCATAGTTTTTGTATAATATACCCCAAAACCTTATTCTAATCATTTAGGCCCCTACATTAGGTTCCTTTCTAAACTGAGCCGACCTTCATGCGAGAGGCGTAACTCAACTGTTCCAACATCCTAAGCTCAAGCCCAACCTTGAAGTTAAAAATATAGCGGTCAATATCCCCGTAGACGCTTAGAGTCTCTGAGTAGTTGTAGGTTTAAGGCTGCAACTCTCTAACTACAAAAGCCCTTTATTATTCCTCGGTGCCTTGTTGCCAGACCGTGCGGACTCGAGCACCTCGGGGGGAGCTGAGCCAATCACAGTGCAGCTTGGCCGAAAGCGGGCCGGCGGGGCAACAAGAATGGCTAGAAGGATGATGACAGCTCTAGTCGAACAAGACGAAAGAGACATGCATCATCGACATCATCAACATCATCATCGTTTGAGCGCGGGGGATGTAGGTCCGTACGTTTAAGTTCTTCAGGCTTCCGGGGCTTAGTGTCCCTCTAGAGCTCGAGCTTATGTCAGTACCCGAAAGCATTTCAGTAGCTCCTTACAGGGCTGGCCCAGGCTGCATGGATTCGCCCATCCCCTGAGACATATTTTTCCGGAATTTCGCTTCCCCTCTTGCAAAGCTAGTGCAAGACTGTAGTAGGAGACCGGGGGCCCTAAACGTACTGCAGTAGTAGACTGAGGACCCTAAACGGGCTGATGCTAAAAGACAGCAGTCAGGTCAGCATCAACAACAGGCGGCAAGGCGGCACAACACATGGCAGGAAGCAGTAACCCATATATGTGAACAGCATGGCGAGTGATTTTGGTCGATTCAGGGAAAAGCCTCCCATAGCCCTAGACCCTGCACCAACACTTTAAACTCCACGACCCACTGCTTCACAACTCTAAGCCCCACACCCAAACTTTAGATTCTCAACCTGAGAGCACTAAACTTTCAACCCCCCAGTCCTAGACTCTCAACCCTCCACTCTAAACGCCAAAAGCTTTAAAAGTTGAACCCCAAACCCTAAGCACGAAGCCCCAACCCCAAACCCCAAGCTCCAAAAGACGAACCCTCAAAACCGAACAAGCTCCAAGCTTTCGAAACGCCCTTACTATGAGCAGCAATATCACGAACAGTGGCAATAACAGAAATATTTATGCTATTGTTCGTAATATAGATTTGTTGAATACTCGTAGTAACAGTCTTAGTGTTATTAGCACTACCCAAAACCCTAAACCCTAAACCCTTAGTGATGGGAGTAAGAAGTGGCCGCCCTCTGAAAAGTCGCCATGAGAGTTTCCCAGGCTTGGCAGGCCGAAAGGGATCCACAAGCAGAGGTCGCCCCTTTAGGGTTTAGGGTTTAGGGTTCAGGGTTTAGGGTTCAGGGTTTAGGGTTTTTTTTCCTTTTTGGGTTCTGGCTTGGGGTTTAGGGTTTAGGGTTTTTTCCTTTTTGGGTTTTGGCTTGGGGTTTAGGGTTTAGGGGTTTTTTCTTTTTTGGGTTCTGGCTTGGGGTTTTTGGTTCGGGTTTAGACTATTTAGGTGTTAGGTTTAGGGTTTAGGGTTATTTCCTTTTTGGGTTCTGGCTTGGGGTTTAGGGTGACCTTCCCACGGAGTTTACAAGGGTTTTAGGCACTTATGTCCGTTTGGGGCTCATGTTCGGCAGCTGATTTTAAGGGCTCTTCTATAGTCTTTGAATGGCTTCGCAAGATTGAGTAAGGGCTTCTAACGTGGCCTGCGAGGAATTTTGAGGTAAAGGCTATTCAGTAGGACATACAGTTGTCTCGTCGTGGCACATTAGGCTCTGTGCCTTCACAAGAAGCCACCCTCCGGGTCTCAGGGCTTAGCGACTTAGTAAAATGGGGGTTTTGGGGTCTGGGATTCGGGGTTCGGGTCTCAGGAATTAGGGGGACCCTAAACCCTAAACCCNNCCTAAACCCTTAACCCCAAACCCTAGTTTCAGGTTTAGGAGCTTAAGGATGCAGGTTTGGGATGTCGGGTAGCATTTCGGGTTTCCGGCTTTAGGGTTCCGACTTGGCACGGAAAGTTCCTCACCTAATGTAGGGGCCTTAATANNAACAGTAGTATTGGTAGTTATTCAGGGTTCTATATTACTACTGCATTTCCTCGGATTTGGCATCGCAGTGGCAGCTTGAACACTGAATTCACCGGTCGCCTCGAAGCCTTTGGTTGGGTTCTGTCTTGCGCTTGGTCTTCTTCGATGCAGTACTGTTCATGCAACAACCGTCAGATGGGTTAGCTCCATTTTTGGAATCAGCCCTTAACATTTCCAGCCTCATATAGAGAACGCGCTATCCCAAAGGAGGAGCATTCGAGTTAGGTTCATGCAACTACTCATTGAGTCATGACCAGGCTTCCTTCAGCAACAACCCCTATTGAACTTAGTTGGCCC